>WNHD01007682.1:0-11011 GCA_011057455.1 Ganaspis sp. Gsp50
ACTGTTTTTCAGTCAAATTTTCATTAATTGATTCAGTAGCTCACTTCTAGCTATTGCATCAGTGAAATTTCACTGATTCAAATTTAGAGAGCATATTCTACCTATTCTATAGAATGAGTTATTGAAGATATTAAATATTTGTTTGCTTTAATAAAAATATAGTTTGAAACAATGTCATGAAAAATGAAAGTATATGTGTACTATAAAAACGATAGAATATTTATTTGGAAGGTGGTGAACATGCCGTTTGTTGCGACGAACCCATATGTCATTGATTTCATAGTATTTTTCTCTTAGTGTATTAATAATAAAGCTCCTTTTATAAAGAAAACTTTAATAGGTATTATGAAATATGTATTTTGAATTTGCAAAAATGTAAGAAAAATTAATCAAATTGTAACCGACGAGTTAGCTGAGTTGGATGAAAGCTTGGATTTTGCGGACACTGCGAACCATCGCTGGTTCGATGCCCCGTTAGTCCGGGATTTTTCTCCGGCTCGTGAGATAACTCGAGCGGGAGGTTAGATGCCGAGGGTCAACGTTGTACGCTGTCGATACATTATCCGGCGAGCACCGTTGAAACCCGACTGTCGGTAACCGGTTGTACTCTGGGTAGGGTTTCCACAGATTCCCTACCCACTGGCGAGCAACCCTATTACAGGGGGTCCAGGCAAATGCGAGTACTCCTATTAAAGTCGTCTGTGGACGCAAATTAGTAGAGTTGGGAGTTGCATGGATTTTAAAAGAGAGAGGTTGTTTAGGAGTTACAAGGCAAAAAGAAAGATGATGGCTGAGAGGAGGGTATAAAACCGTGATCGGTAGTAACAAAAGGAAACTAAAAATAAAAAAAATGAATCAAATTGTATATATAATAAACAGAAATAAATATTAAAGATTCGAGGGAGCGTTAGCGACTGAGAATAATATCGCTAGTTCTGAAATTAAATAATAAAACTGTTCGAGCAAAGAAAACTACTATTGAAGAAATGACAACTTCCTATGAAATTAATTCTTCAGTATTTTGTGTCAGAGGAACTTTCACTTTAAAAACTTTGATTCATCGAGTTGTTTCTGACATCTCACGTACAGAGAAGAAAATGTATTTGATAAGAATCTAGTCTCGTTACGATTTAATAAATTTTCTTTCTAGAAGAAAGTGAATTGCAACTTGAAAATAAAGAAAGCGTATTTTTCACAAATATTGAAATTAAGAAACTACTTATTATTAAAATTAAAATGTTTAAACCTCTTTTATAAAAAGGCAATTTTTTAAAGTTGCATAATTAACTTTTTGTGTTCTCTTTGGAACATAAAAGAAATTCAAACATTTTGTATATAGTATTTAAATTTTTTTATGCAAGACGATATTCTTGTAGAGATTTTATTTGATGTATTTAAGTTTCCTTTTTTTAAACTCAGTCTCATCATTATCTTTTTCAAGATTATAAAAAACAGCTGAAATCCTTGATTAAAACTCCTTGCAGAATTTCTTATAATGAAAGGAGAAGTCTGTTCAGAAAATTAATTGCTCCCGAGTGAAATATTGTAGATATAATTCTATCAGACACTTTAAAGTAGTGGGTCTAACAATGGATCGATAAAATAGAGAAGTAAAAATAATCCCTTGAAAGGTTTGTACTACGGGTCAAAAATTAACAAATAAAGTTTCATGCAGCATCTTCAGAAAATAACTTTCAACAAAAAGTAGCTGGTATTAATTCACAATTGCAAATGATATTTTTGCTATTAAATGAGGTATTTATGAAGAAAAACGATGATCATTTTAATGGAAATTAAAATAGAATGTAAAAAGGCGACAAATAAGCTAACAAGCAATATATGAAATTAACCACAAATAAGCTTTCAGGTTGATTTTGAATTTTTAATTATGTATAATTTTATGTGCGATAATCTATAAAGTATCGAAGTACCAAAATAATAACTGAAAATGAAATAATCCATAATCCAAACAATAATTTCCAATATATTTTTGCATGACTGTATTTCTTATTTTTAAATTTCGTCATTAATTAAAAATATTAGTTACTACAATGAGCAGGAATATTTTGTTTGTGAAGGTAAATTGATAATTATTATAATTATTACTGATAATTTTAAATTAGGATAAACAATAATTGCACGAAGCACACTTAAAGAAACTTTTGTTTAGAATTCCAAATAACTGCGATTAAATTAGAACGCTCAATTGCAACTTTAGGAATATGCACACCATATGCATGTGAAAGGTCGTAATACTTAAGTTTCTTTGAACCTCGTTTTCACAAATGCAGGCGAGAAGTTGCAGCAACTGCAGCCAAAGTTCGTAATGTCTTTCTTCCGGTTCCGAACAGAAATGATAACTATTTGAATGTAGAACTGCCCTCAAGTATTGAAAAAAGTAAGTGAAGTTTATTTTAAAAAATGAAAAAAGAGATTAATAAAAATTAAAAAATGGTGATTGAAAACAGTAAAAAGCAAAAACATTTAAATTGTCTAAAGTAGATATAAAAAATTGAATCAAAGAATTTGTAATTATTTAGATTTTTTAACTATTGTCTACATACCGAATCTGTGAACATTTTTCCTTTTCTATCTCTCTTTTTTGCAAACACACTTGTAACAAAATGACTCAATTTATATTTCTTGAAAAGGAGAAAATTTACCAAAAGATTTATTGATCCACAAAAAGTGTTGAGATCCTTTCTACGGTTCATGACATTCTGAAAAAAACCTAAATAATGTGGAAACAAAAAAAATGTGTGGTTATCTAAGATAAAGTGTGTAAGAAAGATGAGTTCCCTTTTTAAAAAATGGCATCTGGAATATTTCAAGTCTTTTCTGCTACATTGAATGCTTCCATCCCCTAGTTAACTTGTTGATAAAGTCAATATTATTTAAATGCTATTTATCAATTTTTTAAGTTTTTTAATTTTTATCAATTTTTTTACATAACAAATGTATATAATAAATTTCATATCTAGGACTATTAATTTTGGTTGAAATTGGAAATTCTCGTAGAGTGGATAATAAAAAGATGATGATAATATTATTAATGGTAAATCTATATTACAGTGACAATATTAATTTCATCCTGATGTGTTTGAATGTGCATAAATTTCAAAATTAATGCGGAATTTCTTACTAATGCATGTGTTTGTAATAATTATAATAATTAGATCCTGCGAGCTTTTCTGATAACTGAAATACGTCAACATAATACGAGTTACCTGACATGTTAAACATTCTGTCAGCGATTGTTTCTGCTTGCAACTTTGTCCTTTCACGAAGTTACACCAACATCCACTCTCTAAATCTGAATCATTGAAATCCCTTTGATTCTCAGCGAATAGTCGCTGGTTGAAAGAAAATTAAAAGAAAAAGGAAAGATTGAAAGTAAATAATAAATAAATAATAAATCGGCGAAAATTCGCTGTTTTAATCAGTGAAAAACTGTAATATTCACTGATTTGACCAGTGAAAATTCAAAATGATGTACTGATTCGATCAGTGAATCCTGACTGATTCCTCAGTGGGTATCGCTGATTCTCAGTGAAATTCTAATCACTGAGAAGATCAGCGAAATTGTCGTTGATTCAGATTTAGAGAGCATAATAATTCATTAAAAGCCAGTTGATTCTATTCAGACTTTTTTATGAGCCCAGCAACAGACGAGTTTATATAAAACTAGTGATTAATTATTCTCTAACATAAATGAAATTGAAAAAGAGGAGGTTGGTAATTAGTAGGATGTAATTAATTTCATCGGAGGTGAGTGCATCATTAAACTACACGAAATAAAATACATTTCTCTCGTATAATACCATTTGTCAGTGATACAATTTCATTTATAAATTATTAGAAACTTCGACTCGTATTTATAATTAATTTCTTCATAAAACAACAATATGACAATCTTTTTTAAAAATACACATTGCCGTTTCGCAGATATTACACTGCAAGAAAAAATTCTGAATTTTAATAATAATAAAAATGTGTATCATACAATTTAATTTTCGTGATGTGAGCAAATTTTTCATTAAATTGTATTGTGCTTGTCTGCTATAAACTTGACAAACATTTTTTTTTTTGAAAATCAATGAAAGTGCAGTTTTTTTATTGAATTTGCTGTAGACACTTTTGTCTGATTACAATTCCACGTCAGAATGACAACATACGAAAATTGCTCCTTTTCAGATTAAACATTCCAGTAGCATTCTTGTTGGAAAAGGCGTGACGGAGCTCGTGAACTTTAATCAGTCGCCAAGTTCTCTCTTTCTGTTCCTGTCTTTTGCTCTTGCTACTCGTGGGTATCACATTTCAGGATCCGTCTTCGCTTCTACTTTTCAAACCTTAACGAGCTGCCGTTCTCTGTAAGGGCTGTAAATAATCTGAGATACGAACGTCGACAGTGCTGAAGGCTGCCGAGAAAAAGGAGGAGCTGTGAAGAAGTGGAAAACGAGAAAGAGTGCTGAAAAAACTGAGAATTCACAGGAAGAGAACGCATCGAAAAAAACATGAAAATACTCCCGCGTCCGTAACAGATTGGCAGTGGAACTGGCGGGTCAGCATTTTCCGCGGTCGGATTAAAAGGATCGGCCCGGGTCTGTGCCCCCGAGAGTAATAAGAGTCAGCATCTTTTTCTGAGCAATATTTCACATCATTACACCCCATTTCCTCGCAATTAAGGTTTTAAAAATTTCGACTGTTCACAGTTCTCCTTTATCAGTTGCCATTCCTTTCACTTTTTCCTTTTACTCCGCTGGCAAACAATTCAAAATGAATAAAATTTTTGCCCGTCCCTCAAGAGGGTCATTATTTAATGACAGATGTGATGAACTTTTATGAAAAATTATCTTGTTACTTATTTTCAGCGTATTTGGCTTATTTATTTTTAAGGCAATTGTTTCTTATTTCATTCGAAGACAAGATCCAGTTGAAAAGCAAATGATAATTTTTTTGCATAGGTACAATTTTTCCGTTTGATTCAAAACGAATTGATTCCGCAGCTTATTGAGAATTAATAACATTTTCGATTGATTATTATTGTCAATTTCATTTGCTTAAATTAAGACTAAAATTTATTCTAATGTCAAGCAACAAAAATTTCAACCGAGACGAATTTTAACAACTCAAAGTTTGCCGACCTTTTATATTATCGGTAAAAATTACCATAAATGCAATTTCGATTTCAGTCTGATTTCAATTGACCTCCGTTTTAAAATATTCAATCTATTCATAAGCAAATAAAAATTACTATCATCTATGATTTTATTTTTCGCTCCCCTATTCTAAATAATTTAATTCGTATGCCAATATTAATATTTCTTATTATGTTTGTTACGTTATATGTTATTATCATTATCTAATACTCTTATTTTATTATTATTATTATTGTTATTATTGTTATTATCATTATTATCATTATTATTATTATTATTATTATTATTATTATTATTATTATTATTATTATTATTATTATTATTATTATTATTACTATTTTTATCATTTTATTTATCAAGATTTTCAAAACATAAGAAGCGATTCCTAAAATATATTTTATTCCCGAGGAAGAACAATATTGCGGTTTATCTTTGTCACGGACAATCTTTTATGATCGTATAATTTTTTTCTGATGGAGGAAAGATGTCAGATTGCGAAGAGCAAAAAGAGAAAATTTAACGTAGAAAAAAATAAGAAGTTTTAGTATTTAAAAAAAAACAATAATTTAATAAATAAGACTATAAATTATTTTACCAATTTATTATTAAGACGTGATTAGTAAAATATTTTTATTTCAGCTCCTTAAAGAATTATTTTATATTTATACCCCTTTTCTCTTGGTTTTCAATAACTAATTCATTTAAAGGTGACGTTACAAAAAGGTTGCGAATATTTAAAAAAAAGTATTTTAAGAATACATTCCAGAAAAATATTTACAGAATGATATCGTGAACACGAGAAGAATTATGATATAAATGGAGAATCGGATTTATTTTATTTAATCTTTCTGCATGTTTTGGTTTTAACTAAGCTCTTTATATATTTTGGTTTTAGCTTCGTATGAATGTGAAACGTGTGCGAAAGTGATTGTCACTGCTTTGAAAAAGAAGAAAATTCCACTGTAGAAATAAATAAGAGTCACAAGGACTCGGTGCGGAGGGGATGAAATGGAATTTCTGTCGGTTGGTTCAAATAAACAGCCGCAATTTTACTCGGGGATGACGGAAACACGCAGACTCTTGGACCACCTTGGCCCAACTTCTCAGCATCTCGGAAATTCCTTGGAATTTCTTCTGCGATTTACATCCAGAGGTAAACCGCTTTCGTGTGAAACCAGACACACAGTATTATTTTTCGCACGAATGCTACTTCCTTCAGCTCTATGCATTACTACTATTCTATGTGTGTGTGTTTAAATACATTCAAATGCATTTCCAAGCGTGCCGCCAATCTTATAAGGTTGATCGACTCACGCGGAAAACAACAAACACGAACATTAACATCAAAATTGAAATAATTGAGTCGTTCATTGCGATTATAAATTAATTAAATGTTTGTATGTATATATAGAATTAAACAATAATTCAATAATAAATTAAATTTAAATCCACTTACTTTTTATCATCTAATTTCATTTCATTTCCTAATGAAATTAAATTAGTTGAATTAAAACAATTTAATTTCATTAAAACTATTTGATTGAATTAAAACATTAAATTGAATTAAAAGCATCTAATATTTAATTAAAATTATTTAATATAATTAAAGCTATTAAATTTGAACAAAATTAAATAAATAAATCCAAACTTCAATTTCCATAAGTATTCTATATATCATTGAAGAAATTCTAACTTTTACCAATCCATACGATTTAATTGTGAAATTTCAGTCATTCCGAAATTCAAGTTTTTAGTATTCAAATGCAATCCTTTTGAATTTGTTAGTTATTGATTTGTGCAACGAATTTGTGGTTGAATAACTTTATTAAAAGCTAACAAAGGAAAAGTATTACAGTAATCTCTCGCTACTTTGGAAACCTAATATTGCAAATGTACATCTCTTTCATTTCACGTGCGCATAATAGTATTTACAATATATGACAGCAACTGTATCGAAATTCAGAGTAAACAGTAATCTGTTGGTTTTGATTCAGAAAAACAGCTTACTCATGTTTCAATCTAAGTTTTCTTTTCATGTATTCTACTAATTTGCTTTAATGAAACAAATTGATTCATATGGGAATTTCTATTGTTCGAAATATATTCTATAATTTATATTTAATGTATTTTATAATGTATTCAAATTTATTCTGAATAAACATTTCATGGGACAAAATTTTAATTAATTGAATCTTGTAAAATAAAATTGATTCCACATTGCAAAATAACTAAACTACAATATTGAAAGATATAGATTTTATTCGATGAATAATGAAATTAATTAAAATTTTAATTAATCTTGAATGTAGTTTTCTCAATCCATTAGCCTAATTACTCAATTCAATATTATTTCACGATTCCATTTTGATTATTCATTTTAAATCAATTTATTTCTATTCTAACGCCGATTACAATAATGAAGCATAATTTTTGAAATATTTCTATTCTAACTGACCTTGAGATTAATCACTCCACTTTTCTGTCAGTGTGGTCTATTTTTTTTTACAAAGAGGCACATAATGGAACAATGAAAACAGAGAATGAAGGAACAAGAAATGAATAAATGAACTGAAACAATACTTTTACTAATTGACTAATTAACTCCCTACCTAATTATTTTGTTAAATATAATCCAGAACAACATATTTTTACATTATATTTTAATTTAATGACAAAGCTAATTTATTACCATAAGATACGTTTTTAAAGTATTGTTTAATCTTTCGGAATGAATGAAATAAGCAATGAAAAATGTTTTCTTTGATCCCCTTACAACATCATTTGTTACACTACATTTACTTCCTTAAATTGATTTTTGGCAACAGAAGTGCCATTAAAGGAAAAACTAGTTTTTCTAAATATAAATTGAGAAAAATATAATTTTATTAGTTACAATTGTATTCTATTCCCAAAGAGTGACCTTCCAATATTAATAATTAAAAAATTATCCCCTTGTATTAACTGCAATGAAATTATGTTAGTAAATCAAGAGTGAAAATAGAATGTAGACAATGAAATAAATTATGCTCATTCATTAAGTCCTCGCTCATCATAAATAATTTTCCCAAATCAACACATATCTTTCTAATATTCAAGATGTTAGATCTATTTTTTCTTTTGCGTTTCAAATTCGATGCTTTACAAAATAGAAAATATTTGTCTTAAATTGACTTAACTTCTGATCCATGAATTTAATTATCTTTTGGCACTAAATATTTAATGTTTAATGATTTAAAAAGGCTTGTTTTTATTTTTTTTTAGAAAGCAACGAATAATTTGTGACTTTTCAAACAGCGGATATTTTTTGACTTTCCAAACAACACAGAAAAAACTTGAACTCACTTTTGGTGCAACTCAAGTTGAGCAATGCTAAACGACATAGAAAGTAGCGCCATCTACGCGACTCATTTCTGGAGCATACGCTACTCAATTTGATCCTGGGTTTTTTCTGTGAACATATTTTTCACTTTCAAAGTGATGAATATTTTTTGAAAGCCATATAAATTGGATTCTGGAAATTTTGTAGATATTTTACAATAACGGTTTTAAAAAAATTATTTAATTAACTTGAGTGTTTCAAATTTTATTTTTAGGTTTGCTTAGCATTGAAAGTCATACTTATTTATGCAAAGTAAATTTTATCTGATAACAATACACATCTGTGCTCCTTTTTTAATTCTCCCCATGATCATAAAAACACGTCATGAACAAAATACGGTTCAGAAATTAAGCTCGATTTAGTACCTATTGACTATATCCAATAATAAAATAGCAGTGACAAAATACATGTTTTACAGGCAGTACATGAATGAGAGCCTCCGGGATTCTGCAATCGAGCAGTTGCTTTCATTATTGCCTTTTGTACAAAACGCTACATTTATATGTGAAATAAACATTTATTTAATACAATTCCATTGCATCTGTTTCAAATATTTATTTATTGCATCCCAGCAGTTTTAACTTCAAATGAAAATCGCTAATAGTAAAACTTACCACCTTATTAAAAAATAAGAATCTTCAATCGCAAAAAAATCCCCTTGCGTGATTCATTTTAAACCATTATCTTATTAATTGGCCCCGAAATTACTACGCTTCTTAAAATCTCTTCGGCATTAATAATATTTATTTGTTTCCTGATTCTTGAGATTTCCATTCGACAATTAACAATCCCGAACATCAAAATAACACACAAATTGCATAAAAATTTAATTTTCACGTGTAATTGGACTTCAGAATCATATATCGTCACGCTAGAATGACATAAATTTTCGAAAATTAGCAATAAGATTAAATTTGATTAGGAGGAGTTTCCTCTACAAAACGAAAAGGAGATAATAACTTTAGTAACGTTAATAACCATAATAATTTAACAGATGGAATTAGGATGCTATAACAATCATAATAATTTAATATGAAAAATGTCTCTCGTCTAAATTAAAGTGCGTCATAAACTGAAATTGTAGGCGTTTGTAATGCTTTCTTGAGGGAGGATAAATGAGCGTTGGTAATAAACTTTTCAGGTTAGAAGGAAGGGAGGTGTAAGAGCCATGGTTTCAGTATGAATCTTCTTAAACAATACTTATTCCTAATTTTCTCAAGCAGACCCTATTCTTTCTCTCATCTGAGCGGGAATTTTCATCTCATCTTTTAATTTCACTTTTTTTAGACAAAGGACATTTTTTAGCTTTATTGCAACTCTTGTTTCTTTTCAAGAGGAGCAATTAGAACCTTGGTGGCTTGGATATACCGCAGCCATATAATGAACGACGTTTCATATTTCACGTATCTTTGCGATGATCTGAAGTTTATTCTCTTGATTTAAACTTGCTTTTATTTTGCAAGATTGATGCAAATTTTGTGATGTCAATTCTACTGCTTTATTTTTATTCATAATCATATTTTATAATAATTCTGAATAATTTATTATTTATTTGTGACGCAATCCGAAGAAAGGAACCTTAGAAGCAAAAAATTATAAGTTAGATTTCATGATAGTTTTAACTTGGTTAAAGCTTATACTTTTTAATTATCTGAAATTGAAAGGAGTTATTTTACATTATTTTTTAAAATGATTTGTCATTTTTGGAGATGACAAACTTTAATATATTATTGAGAGATCTTTATTTTTCTTTGTGAAAATCCGCATATTTATTTAATTCTGTTACATTAAAAAGCTGCAGTATACTGCAACTTTTTATTTTAGAAGCTTAAATTAGCTTTCGCCTCTCGACGTAAGTCATCTTCAGATCTTTTAAAAAACTGCAAATATGAGTACAGATTATAAACATAGTTTCCAAAATAAATAACAATTTAAAAAAATTTTAAAGAAATACATAAATGTACAATGTACATTTTTTATTTTTCTCCGTAGATATTCAATAATTTTGTGTAGATTGATTAATAAAATATCAAAAAATAAAAACAAAAATTAAAAACATTGGACAAGTGCGAGTAGGACTCTCACTAAAGATAAAGCCGTTCCGTACAATGGTTATTTTATAAAAATAATAATAAATAAGTTTTTATTTTATAAAAATTAATTTTGAATATAAAATATGTTTCAACATATTTTTTAGTTATAATAAATTACAGCATATAATTAAAAATCTATTTGATTATATATTTAAAAAATAATTTGTCACAGAATTTTCAAATCATCATAAATAAAACAATTGGTGTGATTAATTAATGTTTTTTTAATTTCTGGTAAACATTTTTTATTTGTGTACGCTGCATACAAAATGATAAACAAATAAACATAATTATCTCATTTCTTAAACAAATAAAAATGTACATTTTTAGAAACTGCAATTTACTATCTATATTTGTTTGCTTATTATATTCCATTGTAG
>WNHD01007683.1:0-10581 GCA_011057455.1 Ganaspis sp. Gsp50
AAAAAAAAATTGAAAGTAAAAACGACCAACTTCAGGTGTGGACAGAATGAAAGAATGAATGAAAGAATGAATGAAATTGTCGATTATTATTATTAATTTATTCACTTATATTTACATTTTTAGTGCTGCATGAACGTTTTTGATTTATAATTATTATTTTCGTTCTATTTTGTTTTATTTTACTTATATATTATTAATTTATTTATTCATTTATATTTACATTTTTAGTGCTGAATGAACGTTTTTTATTTATAATTGTTATTATCTTATATTCTGTTTTATTTTATACACATAGTTATTTTTAATGCTCCTGCATGTTAAAACATTTACTCATAATTATAATTATTTAATTATATTTGTATTTATTTGTTATTTTGTTTTCTAAAATAATCAGTAAGTATTCCTATCTAAATGATAGATAAAGTTGGTCAGGTACATTTTTCAAAAACAAATTAATTTGTTCGGTCGTAAAAATTTGCGATCTTTTGCATTTGCAGCCTTTGGCATTTTGGTTTAAAAGCGCTGTTAGATCTTTGAAACTAACGATTAAAATATTTCCATGGATTTGAATTGTGCTTTTGAGCTTCGAGTGGATGGACCAAATCGTGAAGGTTTATATGTCTCCATAAGTTTTTCAAAATATTCTTTAAGACAGTTCTCCGAAGTGATGGCCTTGTTAACTCTTTTCGAATTAAGAAATTTACGGTACGTTTCTTCATAAATTTCTTTTGACTGTTTCGGCAATAAATCCTTTGAAATTTTCTTCGATTTCTCGCGCATTTCCGGCGGCGTACAATCTTCTTCACTACTCGACATTTTCTAAAATAAACATATATTTGAAACTAGTAGATGATAATATTATTTGCTTATTTCTTTTTTAAATTAATGTTTAAAAATATAATTTCTTTATAATTATTATTTTTGTTATATTTTATTCATTGATTTATTCTACTTTCTAACATAACCTCAAATTAGAACAAGGTGTATTTTAAACTCATAGTTTACAATTTAAAACAGAATATATTGCTACCTAAAAGATTCTTTCGGTGAAATATTTTTTTATATATACGAAATTAATGGAAATTGGAAATTTGAGGTTAGGTTGTAAAGTATTCAAAGTAAAATAATGAAATTTCATACTTACAATCTAGTTCAATGCCAAAATTTTAAAATGTGGTAATGCAAATAAGATTGTTGTAGTTTTTATTAACTATTTTTTTTAAATGATTTAAGAAAATTTTCCACGTGCTGCACAGAAAACACAAATTTCAATCAGAAAAAGCATCTATTAAAACGATAAACGACGCACCAAAAAGAACTATGCCTTTCTAAACGCATCTGCACATGTGTCAAGCATTAGCGCGGTATCTTATAAATGTTTGTTTATTTGTTTCAACAATTTAATGAATGTTTTATTATGGAAATTTAAAAAAATAAAGTATGAAAGTATTTTAATAAATGTAAATAATTTTAATGCTGAAATATTTATTTAATTATACATTTGTAGAGAAGTAGGCAGTTTCTACTTCAAATGAGCCGCGCAATGACCGAACATGTGCAAATACGTTGATTGTCGCACTTTCATAATTACTCAGCGTACTATACTTCTGAAAACCATCAGCCGTTAAATTCACATCACCAAGCGTTGCATTATTTTTCTTATTTGCACCGGGTGCAAATAAGGGCCAATCAGAGCGCTTGAAGAGCTTTTATTTGCATCGTTCAAGAAAAAGTAGTTTTCTACGTATCCTCGGAGTGCCAATACACGACGTTTTTTGAACTACATTATAAAATAGTACATTATGCACCAAGGATCGTAAGTACGTCTTTATGAACGAACCTATGACTAATTCTGCTAACATCACTCTTGTTCATAAAGACGTACAATTCGAGGTGCATACGACTTTTTATGCAACACACCGTGTAATAAAAAAAACATACATAGCACAAAAGGCAGATTAATGTAGATTTCAAAAATTCTAGGAGAGTCCAGTGGTCCAGAATAGGTGCGCAGCCCCCCCCCCCCCCCCCTCAAAAGATTCAATAAAGTTAATAGAATTTTGAGGTTAAGAACAAAATATTTCTTCGAATTAAAAAATAATAACTGAGTAATTTGGAAGAATATTTTTAGAAGTTAATTAAAATCAAATTTCGCGAATTAAAGATCAGTCCACTGATGACAAAAGCAAACATTTTCTCGTATTAGTAACTAGTGGGTTTTAAAGTAACTAGCAATGTATAAAGTGTACACCCCTCTACCAAACTTTCTACTGGGCTATAATCGGCAACTTACATCATGCTAAATAGGTGGCGTAAAGAGCGTATTACAGGCATGTGTTGCATAAAAGAAATTAAGATATTTTGAGCAATATAAATCATAAAATAATATTTAATTAACTTTCTTTAATACTATGTTTAAAAGGCTTTTGTTTAAATGTTTATAATATGATATGTAATTGGTAAAAATAATTTTAAACTATTGTAAATCAATGAGCAACTTAAAAATGGTTAATTTTCATAAGAAAATTAAAATCGATTTTTTCGGAGCACCTTCTACCATGGAGCATTACATATAAATCTTAAGTTTTCTTTTAAACATCGAGCAACCTAGTTTTGATGATTTTCGCTGAAGTGATCCATTGGAGAAAATTTACAAACGAATAGTGTATATAAAATTCAATTTATAACAATCTTTTAATTAAGAAATAATTATGTTTTAGACAAACCTTATTTTCGTAAAGATAAGTTAATACGGGCAATCTGCCTTTGCTTCTAAATTTAGCACTACCTACTAAAATGTTATTTGTGCAGGACGTTGGCACGTATAAATACTGAGGATAAGTTTCACAAAGCTGAAATAAAAAAGCTCCACTTAATTAAATAAATACAATTTAATTTCCAAATTATTGTAAGATACTTTAAATATTGTGTATACTTCGTAATTCGTATTTAAATAAGAAAGACCCCACTCTTGGTTTGGAAGACCTTGTCGCTGAAATTCTTGTTGTATGTTAAAAACTTTCCAACCTAGTTGTTGATGCCAAGGATCTTGATAATTAAAACAGTAAAGATCTTCAAGATTCACTGTAAATATTAAAAAAATATTGAAAAAGCAAGAAGGTGAAAAATGAACAATGAGAAAAAATATAAGGGTAAGCGGAGCTATTCTGTTTCCATTTATTAAGTACGTAAACATCTACGAAATTATTAGCGAATTACAAATAGTATATTAGACAACAAGGGATTGAAGTATTCGCCATTTTGTCCATGATACTTTTTTTCCTAGAGCCATGCAACGAAGATATTTTATACCGAGAAACAAATGACTAACTTCAGACCCGATTTCGAGATATCAAATAGCGTCATAGCATGGCCAGTGAGACAAAAAGAAATATATATATATTTTAAAAGATTCGCGAACAGTTTTTCATTGAATATTGAATTTAGATATTCTAAAATCTTTAACTACAATTTTGGCGTCCAAATTAATGAATACAAATTTCTTCAAAAAGTATTTAAAAATTTGTAAATATCTGCTTTGCCAATAACAAAAGTAATCTTATTTTAGATTTAATTGTTATGAATTCATAAACTATCATATTAATTGGTAACAAATATATCTTTAGTAAATAGTAAATGAAGTGCAATAATACAAACCCATACAAAAAAAGTTAAAAACGCTAAAGCTTAACTGATTTGTCCGCGAATACACACTCGAAAGATTTTTAGGGCATCTGATAATTAATCTCGTGTCAGATTAGCAATTCTCAGATACACAACTCATAAATAAAAAATCTTGTGAACCTAATAACCCAACCCCGACTTCTGGCATTTCAAAATAAATATAACTAATATTTTACAAAAACAAAACAGGAGCACGGACGCTCCAATCGGACGCGTCCCCTCGTGGCAGATAAGGGAATACCTCCCGAACATGACAATGAGAGATTTAAAAAACAAATGTACTCCAAGGAGGAACCTCGCAAGGGGACTATACGCCCGTTGGGCAAGCCGGTACAGGCTTAACGAACTTTGGGGGTAGGAAGCCAAAATCTGTCAAAAACCAAGCACGTCGGACACTAGAAGGTATCTTCCTCCGCTACTGATAGTGAACAAAAGGTCGATTTCCACGAGTAGTGGCAACGTTAGTTTAAACAGTGTAGCAAGTTGCAGAAGCGTCTTCAGCAACATGTCGTCTGACAATTTTGTAAGCTGCAAACGAGATCGCAACGAATGCTTGCAGCTGAGAGCACAGGACTTTTCTTGCGTCAAAATAATGCAGATAGAATTAGAGAAGATGTTAGCAGTACGTCAGAAGCAGCTAAATATTAACCAAACCATCAGAGACGGTAATAATGAAACCTAGAAATTTGGTACTATCTTTCTCGTTATCGACGAAAAGCACGCACAAGCTAACAAGGCAGACGAAATCCATTACAGGAGTCTTGAGTATGCCAAAAAGACCCACAACTGCAGAAAGGAGAAAAGAAAGGAGTACGCAGCCGAAGCCATCATGTGAATTGTGTTGGCGACGGCAAACGGTGAAAAGAGACTCCTCAATAATCCTGAGGAAAAGGTAACGAGGGTGAGAAAGGAAGAGTCCTATCCCACCAAATCGAAGGCTTCCCCAAAGAAGAAAAAGAAAAAGGTAGTGAGTCCAAGGAGAGAGCAGCAAATATACATCTGTCCTTCATAAGGTCCGAAACGATGTTGCTCTGGATACTTGCAAGACCATAGTGCTAGATTCAAGGCCTACTCGAAAAGGGAATCTTCTGTTGAGAATGGAAGAGAAGCCCAATAGGAAGGCATATACAGTCATAGTTGGCACAATGGTGACTATGCAAGTCCTAGAAGGACGGAGTGTTTTTCTGGAAGTCTGAGACCTGGACAATTTAACAGAACAGGAGGATTTCGTATCTGCTCTGTACAATATTTTCGAAGCTACAAATTTCGATAAGCAAGTGAAACTTTTCCCAGTCAACAAAATAGGAACTAAGCTAGCTGTAATTACCTCTACAGAGAATGAAGCGGCAGTTCTGGAGCTTTTTAAGCTGCTGCATAAAACGGAGGGTAGAGGTGGTTCGATTTCCACACTGGTTGCAAATTATATTAAGAATTCTTGCTGTTAATTATGCAGAGGAACACAACAACCATCTAACAAGCTAAGAAAACTGTGGCGTCGTCAGGCATAAAGTATAAGACGCCAAATACCAGGAGGCAATCAAACGTCGATAAGGTTAGCGAGCGCTAATCGTGGATATTCTTTGTGTAATTAATGCATTTATTATTATTTCTATTTATTTATGGGCTTATTATAGTTTCTATTTCTTTCAATGTTACAATGTTATTTTAGGACTAATCTTATGTTTTTGTATTGTTTTTGACACCTTTTAAACATTAATGCAGGAAGTTCCACAGAACACGGACAAAGTCGTTCCGGCGACAGAGATGGGGAACCTACCTTGACAATTAAAGTCTTACGACGGTCACGAGGATGGATCAAGGCTTCAGAATGAAAAGTTACGGGCTATAGTGTGGCCAGACTGGTAGTAGTTTAATGGTTTGTTTTTATTTGCTTTTTGTTTTACCAACCCCTCACACCTTCGGATACGGCCCTGAGCGATCTGTAAGCAGATTTTCTAGTATTCCCTGTACAAAAATAAAAATAACACCGCCCGATAAAAATAAATTTACGGTTGTATAAATTAGAAGTTCCAATGATATCTGTTAAAAGACATAAAATAGAGATACCCCTGTTTCCCTGATTTTTGCTATTACGTCATAACAATTTTAAGATTGAATTTTAGTTTTTCTCCATGTATCTAGTTAAATCCAGTTAATCAAAATTGGAAATGCGGATCCAAGATGGTGTCTAGAAGAAATTTGAAAAATACGATTATGCCTAGTGTATGACGTCACTGACTTCAACATGCCCTTAATGCTAAAAGTTTGCAATGGTAAAGTACTTCTAAATATTTAAAGTGCTTCAAAATAAACTGAAAAATTGTGTACAAATTTCAATATAAAAATTATATTGAGTTCTCTTAATAATCATAAAGCTGGCTTCTGCTTAAAATTTATAACTATTAAAGTGGATTATTTTTTTTTTGTCAAATTTTGTGATTTGAAGTGAAGGCAAAGGAGGGGTAAGGATTCGCACTTTCAGAAAATAGTTTAATTAATATTGGTTTTTCTTATAGTAAAATACCTCAAGAATATTGTTCCACATTCTAAAATTAATCGAAGCAAAACTCATTGAGTTATTAAGAGTTACGTCTCTTGTCATTATCAAAACATTATCAAAGTAAAGAAGTCAGGATAAAAAGTAAACTTGAGAAAAAGAAGCTTAAGACATATATATTGCTACAGTAAGTACTCTATGCAGCTAAAATAAATAATTCTATTATTTTGGAGATAAAGATTTTGTTTTACATGTTTTTTTTTTAATTTAAACGCTTTTCTAAAGAAATTTTTGTTTTTAAATTTCCCTGACGTTTCCATGACTTGAACTTTATTTTCCAGGATTTTCAGATGAGTTAAAAAGCATGTTTACTTTTTCAAGGTGAACTTTTGATACTGGTTGAAAGATATCTTTCAATATAAATTTTCTCACTTTTAAAATTTTTTTACAAAGATTTGCACGACTCTCCCTTACTTTATTGCTTTGCAATGTTGCTTGAAAGTCATGGCAAATATAATAGAGGGCTTACGGATAGAAAATATACGAATATTAATTTTAAAGGTAAGCCCTTTTTACATTTATATAAACACTATAAATATTATTGTTGGCAACTGTCACTAACAGTTTAATATGGGTAAGAATTCCTGAAGTGGCCCACTAGTTATCGTTTGTTTAAGGAATGTTAAACATTACATACATTAACTACATTTCTCGATAGGCTGTGAAGACACTATTAAGACCTGTAAATGGTTTATCAAAAATCAAATTTATTTAAAAGTTATAAACAATTCAACTTTTTTGAAGTTTTTTAAACAATTTTGCTTCCTCATAGGGAAGCCTTGTAATCGTGCCGATATTCGATTTTCTAAAAATAGTCTAAATAAACTCATTTTCATCTAAAAAGCATATATACGAAGTTTTAAGCAAATGTCCGGATGTATGTGTGTGTGTGTGTGGGTGTGTATGTCACGCTTTTTTGTGGCCTCTATATCTTGAGAACGCTTTCACCGATTTCAATGAAATTTGGCAGGGTTATTACACTCATTAAAATCTAGAAACGCATGAAAGGATTTTTAGAAAAACTCATTCAAAAATTTTTTAGCATCCTATTTTCTTAAAAACTACGTTTTTCTCAAGAAAAATTTTTTTTATGAGTGAAAAAATTAGATTTCTTGCATCGAGACGAATCGATTTACCTACATAAAGTCTATATTTTACTAAGAATTGATGGATTAAATGACAATTTTCTATCATTTTTGACACTTAAAATTCAATTTTTTCAATATCTCTAATATCGAATATCTAATTTCTCTCTTTTTAATAGTAGTTCCTTTTGAAAAAATTTTCTACATTAAAAAATATATCGATTGACCTACATAAAGTATAAATATAACTAATATTTTATGGAAAGATTTTCAAAGTTTAATTGTTTTTAAGAATAAAAATTCAATTTTCTATATAACTATTAATATTGTGGTTCTTTAAAGATAGTTCTTTTAGGAAAAAATTGTTATTCTAAAAAAGGAACTATTTCATATTAATATAAAGAAAATATAAAACAAAAAATTATAAAAAGATGTCATGGTTTTATTATTTTTGCCATTTAAAACTATTTCCCTCTGAGGAAGCCGAAATGTTCATGCAATGAATATAATTTACCACTTGTTTAATTTCTTGAGATTGGATGAACCGACTTTGACAAAATTTGAAATGGTTACTAATTAAGAACCGTACTTTCGACAAATTTATAAAAAATAAACAAAACATTTATATTTTTTACACAAAACACATTTCTAATTTTTCATTTTAAAAATAGACAATGTTCTCAATCGATTTTGTAAATTATTTTTTAGAATCACAAAGGGGGTTTTTTCAAGATTCTTTTGCAAGAATAAAAGAGTGGGATTCTCTATCACTTTAAAAGATACAGCACTTTGAGTGTCGGAGCGCCCGAGCTGTTTGAGTAGCTCTCGACGTGGCACGGTTTTTTCCGCTTCTACGTTCATCTTTTAACACATTGTCAATTATTCTAAAAAAATAAAATAATTTGAACATTCAATTAAAATAAAACTTTATGTGTACAATATATATTTATCTTTTATAATTTGTGTTTAGAACAAATATTTTTATATTTTTATAAACTAATCTTTTATGGAAAAAATGTCATAGCTTAATTATTTTTTACAATTAAAATTAAATTTTTTTTATCAGGAAGCAAAAAGCTACATTTAAATGCAAACTAGTCAAAAACACAAAAAAGTACCACTTTTACAAACCAGTAAGCGATAATGAAATACCCAGGAAAAAGGGAGAAATTGCAAAATATTGAAACATTGAAGATTTATTAAGAATTGCAATAATATTTAATTATAATGACTGCGCGATTCTTTCAAATTTCAATGAACGACTGAAAGAAATTCAATTAAGGAAAAGCAATCAATAACTGTCACACCTACAATATTATACATTTCTTCATAACATTTATACAATCTCAAGATTATTATTTTCGAGTCATTACATGAATTTCTTACCTTCTTAGCCTTCTCATATAATAAAATTCTTTACCCGATTTAAATTAATTTAATTGATTATGTTTAGAATTTAAAAATATACTAAAATATGCATATATAAACATTTCATTATGATTACTGTAACTCAAATTGTTTTTCAAGAATATTTTATTTTCCTTAATTATTTGCGATACTAGCAAATGGATAAGTTGTTGGATTAGAAGTACCTAGATCGTTGGTTCGAACCCCTTATTCGTTTCGTACTTTTTGCTTACTATTCTGTCAATTAAAAACAATAGAAATAGTTTGATTTTTACACGCAGATCAACAGCTTTTTTCATGACCTTTAATTCGCTCTTTAAATTTCTATAAGAGCAGTTAATTCAAAGAAATGGGACACTTAGAAAAAACTTTCTTCTAGTTTAAAGAAATAACTTTCTTTGACTTTTCTGAATTGATTCAAGTTTAATTTCCTTTTAAATCAAAGAAGTCTTTTTTGATTCAAACAAAATTTTTTTAATTCAAAGAAATTATAGTGTTAATATACCGTCAAAGTAATATTTTTTTTATTAAAGGCATAGATTTGTTTGAAACAAAAAAAAAATTTTTAATTCAAAGAAAAATTATTTAAATGACAGAAAAATGAAATTTGAATAAAAGATGCAAGTCAAAGATAGTTATTTCTTTAAATCAAATTAAACTTTTCTCTGCATTAATTTTTATACTCTTGGGTTTCCATGAAAAATTAGTTTATAAAAATATAAAAATATTTGTTCTAAACACAAATTATATAAAATAAATATTTATTGTACACGTAAATTTTTATTTTAATTCAATGTTCAAAGTATGATATTTTTTTAAAACGATTGACAGTGCGTTAAAAAGTGAACGTAGACACGGAAGAAATCGTGACTTGTTAAGAGCTGCTCAAACAGCTAGGGTACGCCAACACTCAAAATGCTATATCTTCTAAAGTTATAGGGGAAGGTCCGGAGGAGTGGGAATAGTTTTAAATTTGAGCTCATAAAAGTTATTAAGAGTTAAATTTCTAAAAGTATTAATTTTTTTATTCTTGTTCATAATCTCAACTATCTTTTTCTATGCATCGTTGCACATTAAATGTCAGTTAATACTCTAATTTATGAATTTTTTAAAAAAATGTAATGTCGGGTGAAGTGGGAAATTGTCAGGTGGAGTGGGAAATAGAGAAAAGTTGTTTTAGAAAAATGTTAAAATGTATTAAATCAGTATTATTCATATTTCATTTCATTACATATTCATAATAATGTATAACAGTTACTATTTAATTATAATAAAAATTAAAATAATTTTTTTAATTTTATATATAACATACATACAAAATAAAATTATCTCTGTATGAAAACATTTAAATCCGGTACTAGGTAATGTGCTAAAGTATATAATACTATATGCCTTTGTAATAATATGTAGGAAATAGATTTACATGAACTTGTTATTGAAATTTTAAATGGATGCACTTAGTATATGGTAAATTACACTTCCCGCATCATCCGACAAGCGATTTCCTATTTCACCCGATTAGACACTATTTTAAACAAATGTGCGCATCAACAAAACAATCGCAAATTATTATTTAACTATTTTACACTTTAAAAGATAACTAAAAATAGATCATTTTCATCAGGTATATAATTGTTTTATAAATCGGAAGAATTTTTTAGAACATAGAAAACACGTATAAAAAATATTTTAAAATGATTAAATTATATTTTACCTGCTGGAATAAAAAATCATAAATGCACACGCATCTAACCCTACTAAAAAAACCGGACAAATTTCGGACTAATTCCGGACAAAGTAGTCCGAAAATTATCCGAAATATATGCGAAAATAATCCGGTTTCGTCCG
>WNHD01007691.1:0-16056 GCA_011057455.1 Ganaspis sp. Gsp50
ATGAATATTTTTATTTCGCATAATACATTCAGTTTACTGCACTAAAATGTAAAATTTAGCCTTTGAATGTAAAGTTTACTGCACTCAAATTTGAAACTTTACTGAAATGACACTATGTCCTCATTTTACTGAACTAAGGTCAGTAAAGTTTACTGTATTTCTTTTCTCCGTGTACAATGAAATGTAAAGTAACTTGTGGATTTGACCACTTTTGAACTACTTGTTGTATTTCAGACGATCATCTAAATATTCTGACTTGCATTCCATTTATAAACATCAGTTTAGTTAACTAAAATGACTAGGGTAAAACACCCAGTAGTCGGCCACTGAATTTAAGTTCGGCCACCACTTTTGAAGCGTTATAACTTGTAAGTTATTGTAAATTACTATCTTTTAAAATTTGAAACAGTTCAACAATTTATTTTTAATCGAAAATAAATAAATGGCCGACTACTGGAACCGGCCGAAGTTACTAGCATTTACCCTATAAAAGAAAATATTATGTCTAGTTGTTAATACTGTACTGGTATACAATTACTATATTATATATAGTTAATTTTACTACACATTTCACAGATATTTTAAAGATCTTTTACCAAATTATAAGTAATTTAATCAACTAAGCAAATATAATTAATTTTATAATAATAAACGTAGTTAATTTAACTGATCTTCATTTAATTAGGAAACTATAGTTTAATCTTTCTTTTTAACATACACTAGAAATAATAAGTGCTATTTAAACTCTAAAATCGTGTTGAAACAATACGAAACAAATATTATCCAGTGAGAGGGCGCCACCGTCTATGTACTTCCGTCTATGTACTTTAGCATTGGTTCAAAATAACTCGAAACGGGTTTAAACCAATTTGTTTTCTGTGTAGGGTCCTAGAATATTTAAGCATCTTTTAATTCTATTCATATTTTCTATAACATTATTAATTGATATATTTAAAAAATTAAATCGTTTCATAAATATAAGGAGGTAATATAAGTGGTTCAGGGTTTAAGGTTCAATCAGTGCTAACTAAGGAGTTGTTAGACTCATAGAGTACTTAAACAGGAGAAAAATAAAACTGAGGGTTTCTTAGGGGCAGATTAGGTTTAAATAATACTTTTCAGGAGGAAATCAGGTCTTTTTCGACTCGGGGAGTCCGAAATGTTCTTGCAAGGAATATAATTTTCAACTTGTTATTATTATTATTATTATTATTATTATTATTATTATTATTATTATTATCATTATTATTATTGTTATTATTGTTATTATCATTATTATTATTATTGTTATTATTGTTATTATTATTAAATTATAATTATTGTTGTCATCACCATCTTCATATCATCGAATTATTTTTTTCTTAATAGAGCTAAGGCGGGATTGATAAAAATCTCACCCGGGGTACAAAAAGAGCCGAGTTCGGTCCTGCTTTTTACTGCATATAATAGAAACTTCAGAGCACTTTTCTGTAATAAATTGAACGAACAAACATTCAGCAAAATATGATTCAACTCAGTCATTCTTTTTGGCCATGAATACTGTAATTTCATTCATCGGCCCCACCTGAGGAGTTGATATTTTGTTGAATCAAGTTTACAGGTGTAGTAAAATCATTGAGAATCGCACTTGATGTCAGTCTGGCAAATTAGTCCCAATGTTCAAGTCACTCATTGAAGCCACTTGAAATCCTTTGAAATCACTGAAAATGAGTCAAACTCGTACTTAAAATCAGGTAATCACTTAAAACCATCTGAAGTTAGTTAATATCGTTTAATGCCACTCAAAGTCACTTGAAAACACTTCAAGTCAGTTAACGTTATGGTCAGTATAAATCACTTGAAATTAGTCAAATTAGTAAAAGTCTCTTGAGGTCGTCGAAGTGAAAAGAGAGGATTATGGAATAAACAACGAGTCTAAAATTCTACTCTTTTTATTGTTTTTTTTGTTTCTTTCTTTAATTACATTCGTAATTTATAAAAAAATTACACTATTTGGAATTATATGAACAATACTAATTCTTTTGTACTCTAATTTTCTGTCATTTTAATAAAAGATGATCTAACATCACATTCGATTTCTTTCTCTCTAACTATATATACATACTGAATATGCATGGACTGATGTAATTTTTTATTCTTTTCGGATGAGATGCAATTTCTCTGCATTTTATCCTGCAAAATAATAAATTGTTGTTAAAAACTTTTAATAACAGTAATTATAGAATCAGTTGAGAAAATTTATCAATCCATCCGAGTCAGATAAGGAAAAAAGAGGAAAGGAATAGAAAACTCTTATTTACGTTTCAACAGCACTGATACCCTTATCAGAAATGAGAAAAAACCTATTTTGCGTCGACAGAACTCAATAGTATCTTTAATTTTCGTTTCTGACGAGGGCAGCAGTGCTTAAGGAGAAGCAAAAACAAAAAAGTGGAGGAAGAAAAAGAAGAAGAGGAAGATTGATACAAAGAATAAGAAAACAGCTATAAAAAGGAAAAACAGAAGAAAAAGAAAAGTCATTGGATAAATATAAAAAGTGCAAGAGATGTGAAAAAGAGAAAAAAGAGATGAAAAAAGTGCAAAAGGACGAAAAAGAGGAAAACTTTACCTTGCTGATTTTGTTGAGCGTGAAGCAACTGCTGAATTTCAGGAGGAATGTTTCTTGAGTAATGCGGCTGTTGTTGTTGTTGATGATTATAAATTGGTTGTTGTGGTGCATAAGCTTGGGGTTGTGGTCTGTATGCTTGTTGTTGTGGTGCATATGCCTGAGGTTGTGGTCTATATGCTTGTGGTTGTGGCGCATACGCTTGTGGAGCATGTCCCTGTTGTTTTTGTTGTATCGGATTGATTTCTTGAGATGGAGCGGCTCCTATATGAACGATGGGACGATATGACTTGGCACTATCCTGTGTTTGGATATGGTTTCCTCCTGCTCCTCCTTGATGACCTTGAGCTGGAGCCAATTGGGGTGGAGCCTGTGCAGGAATGTGAACTATTGGATCGCGAGCAAGTTGTGACTGCAACAATTGCTTAATCTGCGCTGGAGCCTGAGAATAAGGTCTGTAGTTTGGCAGATCATGCTGAGGTGGCACTTGTCTTGCTTCTCGAATGTGGCCTGTGATTATAATGAGTACTTATGTATATGACGGTTTTTTCGCAAAAAGTTATATAATATGCTATAATATATATAAGATGTTTTTATATAGGTGCTTGTTTTTCAGTTGTAGGAATTACGCATTGAAAAAATGTCCACGCGGATTTGCCTGTAGTATATATGTATATGTCTATAAGTCTGTGTCTATGTGTTTTTGCCTATGTAATATATAGTATATATGTATGTCTTATGTCTATGTCCATACGTGGCTATGGCTATGTGTCTATGCATCTATCTGTCTATGCATCTATATGTGTCTATATGCATATACCAAATGTGTCTATGTTCATATGTCATTGCATATGTGTCTATGTCTATATATACAATCACCTTTACGTATGTATGTATATTGTCCACATTTGTGTAAGTACACGCGGGCACATGCACCCATTATTATGTCATCAATTACAATAATCCAACAATAAAATATAGTAACAATAATATAATATAATATAGTAATATATGTAATATAGTAATATCGATACCTCCGTATAAAAGTGTACCATTTGGAGATAGCTGCTAAAACCGTCCTATATCAGTTTCTTCGCCTAACCTTATTTGCAACCTTCAATGCTTTATATTTTAAAATTTAAATATTAATTAATTGATTTTTTTAATAAAATCTTTGTTAAATGTCTAACACCTAACTTTGTTAAATGTCTAACACCTATAGGTGTTACAAAGTTATAACTTTGTTAAATATATGTTATATATTAGTTATATATCAATATATATATATATTAATATATGTTAAATGTTATATATTAATATATGTTAAATGTTAATATTAATATATGTTATTATGTTAGGTGTTATGTCGAACACCTAACTTTGTTAAGTGTTTAAACACTATTTGTTAAGTATCTTATCCCCAATATTCTATCACAATTAAAAGTTCTTCAAAAATCTAAGCATTAAAAAATATGCACATGAGGTTAACAAAAAAATGAAGATAGTACGGTTTTAGCTACAACTCGAAAAAACTATACTTTTACAGGGATGTATCGATATGGTAATTCGATAAATAAGAAAATAAATTCTAAATACATTTTAAATTGAAATTGTCTATAAAAAGAGAATCATAATATAAATTACAAGTATGAAACCCAATATTCTTTTTTCAAATTCCATATAAAAGTATATAATTACAAACAACTAATATATACTACTTTCATTTTCAGAAATTCTAATCTTTAAGATTAACCACTCCGATGCAGGTCTTTCAATTGAGAAATTTTAACCACGAATTTTCTCTACACAATGTTGCACGAAAGAAATTTTCATTAATTCAGCGAAAGGAAACTTACCGAGACCGGTTCTTTGCTGGTATACTTCCGGATTCTGATCAAGGAATGGAAATTGTGCGGTACATACCGACGCCAATGCACACAGTGAAACCTGTTGATTAAAAAGATAAATCAATCCTTTTTTTCAAGGCATTTTTGAAAGAGGTTTCCTCAAAATTTGCAAGCATAATTTCTTTTAATTATCAAAAAAGTCCTATTTCCTTGATCATTGCTTTCCTTTTCCGCTAATTTTATTCCACTTCTATTTATATGCGGACATAAATTATTCATTGTAAAAGTTATACTATACTTACGATTTTACTGTTCTAGAATTTCATTTGAATTTACGATTGAGTTGAATTTTATTGTGAGAAATTATTATCGATAAATTAATTTCTCCGATTATTACTCATATTAATCAGTGTTTAAGACTGATCAGTCTTAAATTAATTAATTAATTAAAGGGAATGCCAAATTTGGAGACACATGGTCTGGTCCCGTTTTGGGCCATTGCAAAGTTTCTGTGCGGAAAAGAAAAAAGCAAAAAAGACAAAGAGAATGAAAGAAGAGACTTGAGGGGTGCAAGAAGAGACTTGAAGGATGCAAGAAGAGTCTTGAAGGATGCAAGAAGAGTTATAAGAAGATATTTATGAAAAGATATATAAGAAGAAGAGGCGTATGAAGAGATTTAAGAAGAGACATTGAAAGAAAAAGAAGAGACATAAGAAGAGACATGAAAAACTTATACTTATAAGTATGAATGTTATTCCTTTATTGATCAATACAAACAATAGTAAAAAATAAATTCAAAATTATGAAGCAAGTTTATGTAAATGAAAAATATTATTATCAATTCATTTCATGAAATTAATTTAAAAAAATCGCACATTTTGAATACTTTCTCATTATTGATGAGAATGTAATTAATGATATTTGTAAATTGATTATTAATTTAACACGTATAAAGTTGTTGAGTTGTAATCACATCATCTTCAAATATTGAAACAGAGATTTTATGTAACGTAAGTAGTTCAAGCATATACAATTTCAATACGTATCATTACTTTCAATTAAAGCTTGTACCGAACAATGATTTAATAATAAAAATTGTTTATTAGCTCTTCTTATAGTAACTTCAGGGTTTCTACAACTCTGGAAAACATGGAAAACCTGGAATTCTCTTGGAATCTCATTATTCCTCATGGAATCATGTAAATCTCATGGAATTTTTATTTATACTAAAGAAATTTATCTTTTTTATGTCAATTCTTTAGTTTATGATGTTTAGTAAGTTTTAACATAATTAATAATATACTTTTTTTACAGAAAGAAATTTCAAAATGTATAAAAAATATGCAGTACTTAAAATATGCGGTTACAAAATTTCAAAATACTTAAATCGACTTAAAAATACTTCAGACTACTTCAAAATACTTCAAAGTATTTAAGAATCCATCAAAGGATTTAAAAATACTTAAAATTAATTTAAAAGTCACCAAAATATTTAAAGATACTTAAAATTTCTTTAAAATATTTCAAAATATTTAAAGATACTTTGAAATACTTCAGACTAATTCAAAATATTTTAAAAAACTTGAAAATACCACACATTTTTGAAAAATACTTAAAATTACTTTAAAATATTTCCAAATACTTCCCAGTACTCCCCAATACTTCAAAATATTTTAAAATACTTCATAATATTTAAAAATACTTCAAATTATTCAAAAAAACTTAAAAATATTATCCAAGTAACCTTAAAATTACTTTGAAATACTTTGAAATACTTTAAAATACTTTGAAATACTTTAAAATACTTTAAAATACTTCAAAACAGTTTACATTAATTAAAAATATTTAAAGATACTAAAATTTCTTTAAAATATTTCAAACTCGTTAAAGCTACTTTAAGATACTTCAGACTTCCAAATATTTAAATATACTTAAAATTACTTAAAAATACTTTTAAAAAATTCAAAATATCTAAAGACACTTCAAAAGAGCACAATATATTTAAAAATATTAGTATTTTGATTATTAAATAATGTACCTATATAAAGATTTTAAAATATTAGTTTTTTAATATATTTTAAAAATATTTAAAATACTTCAAACTATTTAAAAATACTTCCAAATATTTAAAAATACTTCCAAATATTTAATAAAACATGAAAATATTTAAAAACACTTCAAAATACTTTAAATTGTTTTAAAATTGAAAATATTCACCTTCATTAATTTCAATTCTATAGAAAATTATTTTTGCAATAAGCCTAAGAACATTAAAAAAAACTTGCATTATTTCAAAACAAATTCAAATTCTTACAAAATATTGTAATATTCATTTTTCAAACATATACATATATTAAAAATATCATGGAAATTTTTCTATTTCTCTCATGAAAATCATGGAATACTTAAAGAATTTTGTGAAGAAGAATTTGTAGAAACCACAAACTTCCAATTGTCCTTTTGAATAAAGAAAGTATTATTACTATTCTTGAATTATGTTTTCATCAAAAAAGCTTAAAGTTTCAAACTCGATTTATATAAATTAATATATAATTTAATTATATAAATTATATGAAGAAAGTTTTATTACTATTTCTTGAATTATTTTATAATCAAAATAGCCTAAAGTTTTAAACTTGTTCTCAGTCGATAATTAAATTCATCTTATATAATTAATAATTAAATTCCTTTAACGCATTAAATTGTTCAATGAATTATGACACGCTTCAAAGAAAGGGACTTTAGAAGGAAACAAGTTATGTCTGATTACAGTTTCACCCGTGTAGAAATTTTGCCATGGCCCTGACCGGGCCCAGGTAGGGCGTCCCCAATTAGGGAATGAAACGCACGGCCCGATCAGGGCCACACCGGGATAATCGGGGAATTTCTACACGGGCAACTTGATTAAAGCTTCCTTTTTTATTAAATTCAGTCGGATACAGTGTTCTTTGATATTCACACAAAGTAATCATAAAAAACTCCTTTTGACTGCAAAGAAATGAAAGTGAATCTTTAATCAAGTTACGAGTACCATCAAACATAACCTATAATCGTTTGCTTCTAAGGTCCCTTTCTTCGGAGCGCAATACAATTTATTAACTGCCGTTTAAATTGAGGTTCAAATCAAGGTGTAAATCCAGATTTAAATTAAGGTTCAAATCAATGTTTAAATCAAGGTTTAAATCAATATAGATTAACTCCTATTACATTAACACCTACAGATTAAATCAATTACGATTAAAAACCGAAGCGTGCCGAAAAGCAAATGAAACACTTATATAACACATTTCCCAACACAGAAGATATCAAGCAAGTCATCAACTGTATAACTCATTTCAAATTACCACTTTTGCACAAAAATGAAGAAAAACCACTTGCAATTCGTTTAATTTAATTTCTCCAAGTAAACATTAATCCGGAAAAGGAAATTAAGAGACATGAAAGATAAAAGCATCCTGCATGTTTATCTTAACGATTGCAATATTTGCGAACGATTGCAGGAAATTCATAAGCAAATTCTAGTTAATGAGGTGTAATTACATCTTAATATTAGATTATATCTTATTATACTCTAAAATTAGACTCTATCTGATTTAATATTAACATTAGTAAAGGACATTAGTTAGTCCAGTGATCCCGTTAAATTTCCTGTCAAGGTTACTTTCTCCCATGTGTTAAATAATTAAAGTGGACGAGTGGATGATTACACATGCGGTTTAAAAAAGAGAGTTTATCGACGTTCCTGCGTATTATTGTTACTCACTAATAATCTCATGGTGACAAGCCTGATGATGATTTCGATAGGAACCTAGGAAAACTGGCGGTCGAGTCGAGACGCACTTCTATATGGGCGAGCGTTTCTAAGGTAAATGACCACCACCATGGTTTCATGGTTCGTTGGCTTTGAAATTTTTAAATTACTTATACATATGATCATGTAACACCCTGTCTAGTTGCGCTCTAATCTTGGAGGCAGGAAGTGGTCAGGTCCACTTTGCAGAGTTCGATCGAAAAAAAATTCAAACCACCTATATATGTTTACTCTACATATATACATTATACTTATATGGTTCATGTGTAAAGGAGTTGATTCTCCAAAAATGGCCAAAGGCTGATGAAATTTTACATGCCCATTGTACCAGTACTTTTATCATTTAATTGCACAAAAATGATTTGGAAAAAAGTAGCAACATTTTTATTGTAGTCCAAATGTCGTTTAGCATATTATTTAATTTTGTGTTTTGATAGTATAAACATTATGTTAATTAGTAAACAAAACTTATCAACTTATGAATGAAACTTAACAATTAATTCCATCAACAATTAATTCCACTTAACTTATTAATTCCATCTTTGAAAGCTGTAGAATGATCATATGTGATGTGCCCCAATGAAAAGGATCTTAGAAGGAAATACTTGTAGGTTATGTTGGATGATAGTTTTAACATGATAAAATCTGCTTATTTAATTACTTGCAGCAGAAAACAATTTTTCTTGATAGTATACACACAAATTATTCATAAAAAACTTGTTTTGGTTGAAAATAATTAAAAATCAATCTTTAATCAAGTTAAAATATCATCAAACGTAACCTACAATTGTTTGCCTCTAAGGTCCCTTTCTTCGGAAAGGGACACGCATTATATCTAATAAAAGTTAGTATAATGTAAAATGGAAAAAAATTAATAGTATGAATAATATTAAAAATTTAAACTTTTAGACAGTTTTTTAAAACTTTTTTCTTACATAAGTTGCTTAAATACTATATAAAGAAATGCTGATATATAATAAAGTTGTTTAAATATGTAATTGTTAAAAAATTAGTGTAAACTGGTTACTTAATTAAACAATAAAGAATAAAATAAAATATAAAGAATAAAATAAAATTTAAAGAATAAAATAAAATATAAATAAAAACAATAAAATATAACTAAAAATAACAAAATCTTAATAAAAACATTAAAAAATAATAATGTAGTTATTTAACAAAATTACAATAATTTATTTAAACAATATAGTTTTTTAGAGAGTATGTGTACGTCCGCTTGAAAAGAGCCCAGTTTGGCGCTTACCTAAATGCCAATATTCTTGAATAAACTTCGAACAATTTGAGACGTCTTTGACCTCTGTAGATGAAAAATTCGAGAAGTTATAATGCTATACAAAGTTAGAAGTGTCAAAAAGCAAATTTTGAGAAAAACGAATTTAAAGTTCGAGTCTGCCATTGGCCGCCATGCTAATTAAAATTTAAAATTACTATTATTACATATTTCCAATCAAGATAAACTTATAATGAAAACATAATTTCACTTGTAATACTTTGTACTACGTTTTTTGACAGTAAAATAAAAATCCTAAATTTGAAACACTTTTAGAAAATTGCGATTATCTCCTAAAATAAAATCGACAAAAAATGCCGCTCTTATGCGAAAGTACACAATTATAGATTCTATTTATTTTATTACTTCATAAATAATTACTTACTGTTTGGTTTAAACAATACAATTGATTAACAAATTAACAATAGTTACTTTAAACAATACATTTGTTTAAATATACTATTTAATCATTTGTTTACCTTATAAACATTTTACAAACAATTCCTTACTAATTGGTTTAAACTCTATGTGTGAGCAATATTGATTATTTAAATGTTGCATGTTTCATTGTTTAAACAATATAAATGCTTAAAAATTTGATAAATATTGCTATATTATTATATTATTATTTTTTATTATATATTATATATCATATATTATACATTATACATTATACATTATACATTATACATTATATATTATATAGTATATATAGTATATATTATTATAGTATATTATACAATTTATAATCAATTTTTATTAACAAAAAAAATTGTACAAATAATTGTTTATTTATTTCTTCTGAACAGTGAGTTTGTTTAATTACAAATAATTTGCTAAAACAGTAAGCATGTTCAATCAACATTGTTTAAACAGTACAATTGTTTAAACATTATAATTATACAAACAGTACCTTTGTTTAAACAATATGTCTTTTAAACTTTATAGTTGTTTAAACAGTATAGTTATTTAAACAGTTTCCTTGTTTAAACAGTACCATTGTTTAAACAGTATGATTGTTTAAATCATTTGCAACTTATTTTTATTAACAATAAAATTGTTAATGTAATTGTTCACATGATTATTTAAATCATTGTTTATTTACTTCTTGTGAAAAAGAGATTGTTTAAGAATTTAAAAATAATTTGCTTAAACAAAAAATGTTTTTTTATAATATTTTTTTAAACAAATTTGTTTAAATAGTATAGTTCTTTAAAGAGTATGTTTGTTAAAACAGTATAATTGTTGATATATGTATGTATTTATATATATATATATATATATATATATATATATATATATATATATATATATACAATATATATATGTATATGACACTATAGTTGCTTAAGCAGTATGTTAATTTAAAAAATTAATAACCAATTTTTATTAACAACGTAATTGTTTAAATAATTGTTAATTTGTTTGTTCTTAACAATGTGGTTGTTTAGGAAATTAAAAATAATAATTTGTTTAAACAACAAAAATGTTTGTATTGTTGTTGTAATTTCAACAATGTTCCTTAAACAGTGTGGTTTTTTTAAACATGATTGTTTTTAAACAATATTTTTTTTAAACCATTTAGTAGTTTGAATTATATGAAAGGAATAATTAGTTTGAAAATAATAGTTCTTTTACATAATACACAGTTGTTACTGACTATAATAAAGATTATTTAATCTTTGTTTTTTTAATAACACAATAACTTTCAAAATTAACAGCTTTCGCATGCTATTATTTATTATAAATAATTTTAAATTTGCATAACTGCATATTTTGTAATAATTTAGTATGTTTAAGGACTTTTTCTGAACATCCATGAATGTAACTTGTTACGCAATAAAATATTGTAAAATAATTTTTTAGCATTTTAAACATTTTTAATTTCCAGTTTTAAAAATTGCCTTTGCTATATTTAACCGTTAAATGTGGCCATTTTTTGATAGTTGTTGACTGTAATTAATTAACAATTGTAATTAGTCAATAATTGTAATTAATATAGCTAATTAATTATTGCTAGAATAATAGTATTAATAATAATAATGATAATAATAATAATAGTAATAAAAATAATAATAGTAATAAAAATAAAAATAATAATAATAATGACAATAATAATAATAATAATAACAATAATAATAATAATAATAATAATAATAATAATAATAATTCAGACTTTACCGAGTGTCAACTTTCCATCTCCAACGTAAGATAAAAGTCCCTGTAAAATCGAATTTATATATTAAAATTTAAAAACCTACATTTCCGTCTAATTTTGATAATAAATAATTCTAAAAAGAAGTTTCTTTTTGTTTGCGTACAGCACGAACTTATTATTATTTTTTTCTTTTTTAATATTTTTGTTAAGGGGCTGTCCATAAACTACGTCACGCTATTTTTCACATTTTTTCCACCCCCCTGTCGTCACAAACTTCACATGTATTAGCGCCATTTTTTCTACAGATCGTCACGGTCAGCAAATTCGACCCCCCCCCTCGAAAGAGTGACGTAGTTTATGGACGGCCCCTAATATAACGTAAAAATTGGTTGCAAAAAATGTTCAGTTATTTGGTTGTTCTGGGATGACCTGTAGTAAAAAAATTTTCTCCGTTCTTATACTCAATTTTTCCAACAAGATATTTCTACCAAAATCTTTTTACTTTTTAATAATAATATATTTATCAAGTTTCGTTTGTAAATGTTGCTTTCATTTTTACGATTTCTTTCAAACTTGCACGTAATATTTCCTCTACTACTCTATATGTATAACAATCAAGGAAACAGAAAATTATTTAAAAAAACACATTTTTATTGAAAATAACTATTACACGTTTAATTATTCTAAACATAAGCTAGATGTCACGAATTGCAAGAGGCAAAAATCGTCCAAATCTCCTTACTCAAAGACCCAATTTTCCCAAAGCATAGAAATTTCCATAAATCAAAATTCTTATCAGCGGAGCTTTTATTAACCAAAAATATTTCGGAATTTTCATTCTTTAATGCAGGAATTTTTAATAATGAAATTTCTCAAAACAGGATGAGTGTTTAGAAAAGATACCATGCGTCCTGAGATTCATTCATGTATATTAGATTTATGCTTTAAAAATCATAAAGTTCTTATGAAAGAAAGCAAAAATGATTTGTACCTCCTGCAATTTTGCCATTATTTATCGCAGACACGAGGGAAAAGTAACGCAGACATAGCAGTGTATAAAGTCGCAGAACATATGTCTGATATAATAGTGCATAATATATAAAAGTTGACTTTCTATCATCCCAGAAAGTCACTCAGTTTCCGCTGATAGTTACATGCTGTAATGAATAGCTGTGCCAATATAACTCGGTCGCACACGCACTTTCTAGATGAAATCGATATTACAGTCTCCACCGGAAAGGCTAATAGATTTAAGTCAGCTCAAACCGTTAAATATCAGCAATTGCACCGGCAACCTTTCCCAGCTTAAAATCCTGTTTCCAAAACGGTTCCAGTTTCATTTCGATTTCTTTCCATTATATAACATTTTTCATTAACAGCCTAGAAAGTTATCAAAATTCGTACAAAGCTCCCAAAAAATGCTGCTTTTTACTCTCTTTTGCTGTTTTAAGATCCCGCAATTTGCTGCTTTAAGATCCAGCAAATTTCTGCACGGAGAAAAAAAGTTTACTATTACAGCTAATTCTTAACGATTGCGGTTAATTCTTAGCTATTGCAGATAATTCTTAGCTATTGTAGATAATTCTTAGCTATTGTGGATAATTCTTAGCTATTGTAGATAATTCTTAGCTATTGTAGACAATTTTTAGCTATTGCAGCTAATCGTGTTTGTTATTTTGCCGATTGAAAACTTATTTAGTTGTATTGGCTAAGAAATGGAGCTGCAACAGCTAACTTGTTTTGACGCTGATTATTAATAATAACAATTCATTATTAGCTACTATAGCTATTAATTAGCTGTCCATATAACAGTTACTATTTTTCTCAGTGTGGTTCGTGGTACCGAATTTTGCTATGTTATCATACCGAAAATTGCTGGTTCATGTTACCGAAATTTACGGTATTAAGATCCCATTAATTGCTGTTCTATGATCTCAAACATTGTTGTCCTGTGTCCCAGAAAACCGACGTTTATCACGATGTCAAAGAATGGTTTTTGATTTCTAACATTGTTGTTCTATGATCATGAGAATCAATGCTTCATGATCCGGAGAACTGATATTTTAAGATCACGAGAATTAATGTTTCATGATCTCGAGAACTGATGTTTTATGAAACCGAAAATTGCCGTTTTCAGCAAGATGCAAAATTGATTCTTGACAAAAGGAGTGTCACAGAGAAATCGTGTTAGCTGAGAATTAACCGAAACACTGTTAATGTACAGCAGTTGCAAACTTGGCTAAATTTAACCGAGTAACGTGTTTGCACTGAAAAAAGTATTATTTTCAGTCCATTTTTGGCTGGAACCATTTACATGAGAGTCAATTTGGACTGATTGTAAGAGCAAAAACTGACTTAGTCTTGTTTTGAGCAAGAAAATTGATTGATTGTGTAAACGGTTGAAGACTTTCTTTTTCCTGTGTACATGATCATTCAAAAATTAGGCGAAACAAATATATAACCTCGAATATAACCTTTTTTTAGAAAGTCTTTTCCTCTCTTTTTCAGGGTTGAAACACGGGATGAAAAGGTTGTAAAGATGTATTTTGGATGAAAAGAATGTAAAGATGTACACAGGATATAAAGTTGTGCACAGGTGTAAAGATGTACAGAGGATGTAAAGATGTACACAGGATGTAAAGATGTACAGAGGATGTAATGATGTACATAGGATGTAAAGGATGTAAAGGATGTGAAGGATGTAAAGATGTACACAAAATGTAAAAATGTATACAGGTTAAAGAGTTACTGACGATCGGCAATCAAATGGTTACACTAACGTTACTCGGTTAAATTTAGCAACCGATTTTGCAGAAGCTGCATTAACCGAGCAAATGCTTTAGTGTGAAATTGATGGAATTGAAAAATTCGAATTTCCATATCGTTTGGAAATTTCTTTGTAAAGATTTGGAATTGATTCTAATATTGTGGCTCTGTGACGGGGCGTGTGGATCCTTGTCCGAAATACTGTCCTTGTGCTTGGATTGCTCCGTAATTTTGTCCCTGAGCTTGGGTTTGACTTTGCGAAAGTCCTTGGGAGTACTGTGGGACGTATTCGGGTTGTGCTGGTTGTTGGGGTGTGTAGTGTCGTTGTTGTTGTTGTTGTTGTTGTGGGTATTGTGGTTGTTGTGGTTGTCGGTACTGTGGTTGCTGTTGTGGATACTGTGGCTGTTGTGGAGCATACTGTGGTTGTGGTGCGTGCTGTTGTGGCTGCACGGGCTCAGGTACATAAGGTTTATCCGGAACATAGCTGATTTGGTTAGCTATGATGTCATAGGGAATTTGTGCTTGGTACTTCAAGATAGAGGAGATTTCTGCGGGAACATTGGTCGAGTAATTGGGCACGGCTTCGGGAGCTGGTTGAGATATCCTTTTGTATTGAGATAAATCTGGTTGTTGTTGCTGTTGTTGCTGGTAGCCACCAGGTGCTTGGCGCTTTTGTCGAGACTCAGCTCGGTACTTTGCACGGTACTGGCCTCGAGGTTGATGTTTAGGCTGATTTTCAAGTGGTGCTGGTGCAGGTTCCGGTGCCTGTTGCACCACCTTATGTCTCTCTCTTATTGCTTGTTGAACTTGCTTTGGGTATTCTTCTTGGAAGTGTCGGGCATGCAACTGTGCTGCCGATTCTGCATCGAATCTGCAATCATGGAAAAATTTCCGCAATAAATTGTTTGAAAATGGAAAGAATTTTATAAAACAATTATTTTTCTTTAACTGCATCTTACTGTTCTGTATTCCTTTCCTATAGTTGTCCCATAATTGTCCTATAGTTGTGTTAAAATTGATCTATATAATTATATATATATATTGTTATCCTATATTATCCTATATATATTATCCTATATTTGTTCAATATTTGTCCTATAACACCGGCATAAAATAAAAATTAATTTCGAGTGCTAAAGACCTCACCAGTCAATTCTTATGTATTTTCAGTCGCTGAATCCTAATCCGAGGTTAGAATTCAAAAGTTAGTTCGCATTTTCTTTCTAACCTCAAAAAACAACAAAATTAAGTTTAAATTGTTGTAGAATTTGTAAATACTATTTAAAACTTACACTAATGTAATCTGTGAAGTATTACTTTTAATTTAAGGCCAAAAAATTTAAAAAATATACAGTGGTTTCCAAGATATGAATCAAAACGTCCGCTCATGTTCTTCTTAAAAGTAACTATATTTTCAGATACAATCTCAGTTTGTCCTATTTCCATGCGCGGACGTTTTGTTTCATATCTTGGTAACTACTAAATATTTTTTAAATTTTCTGGGCTTAAATTAAAGGTAATACTTCACAGATTACATTAGTGTAAGTTTTGAATTTTTTAAATAGTATTTATAAATTCTAC
>WNHD01007694.1:0-24573 GCA_011057455.1 Ganaspis sp. Gsp50
AATAGTTTTTAAAATAAATAGTTTGTTAAATAAATAGTTTCTTAAATAAATAGTTTTTAAAATAAATAGTTTGTTAAATAAATAGTTTGTCAAATAAATAATTTGTTAAATAAATAGTTGTTTAAATTATTTGTATTGTAAATAAATATCATTGTAACTAAATACTTTTTTAAATACATAGTTCTGTAAATAAATGATATTGTGAATAACTAACATTTTTAGTAAAACAATTTCGTTCCAATAATGATAAGAACTCGCAAGTTTTTATATTTCAAAACAAATCGTTTGGCCTAAAAAAAACAACTTTGTAATTAAACAAAAAATGTACAAAAGATGAGCACGTTTTTAACAAAAATCTATCCTGAAATGTAAAAGTATATTTAAATGAATTGCTTCTGGTTTGCGAGAATTGTCCCTTTTGTCACGAATATTGTTTTAAACACTCAACAAATAATGGAAACAACATATTATAAACAAATGTTAAAAAAATAAACATTTGTTATAAACATAACAAAAAATATCGTAAAGGAAGTTCCAATCAGAAATTGTAAAGAAGGGTTCAGTTTCTCAAGACAGTAAATCAAGAATGTGGAACAAAGGAATTAATCTTTTACAATTTTTAATAGTTGCAGAAATTGGCATTTTTATTACTACCATCTTGCTTCTGTTTTTGAAAAAACCTGAAACAATCGTTCCTTTAAATTCACATTTCATCGAGAAAATGGACGCGATGTTTGAAGAAGTAAAAGAGAATCACAAACAAGTATGCATTTTCACTTTTATCGTTAACATTTTTTTTAAATTTTCTTTGTTCTTTTCTTTCTCTTTGCCATTAAAATTTTAAATTAAATTAAATAAAAATGTTATTGTTACTTTATTATTATTATTTAGTATTATTATTCACTTTTTCATTTACACTTTTGGAAAAATTGGTATTTATTAGCAACAAAATAGATTAGTCGTTAATATTAGCAACAAAAGAAAATAGATTCTACGAATTTTGCAAAGGATTTTTATTAAACAAATAATATACAAACAAAAAAGTCGTCTTTTTTACAAAAAGATTTTGTTTATTGACAAAAAAATAAATTACTAAATAATAAACTACTTTATTATTACTTTATTACTTAATTATTTATTATTATTTATTACTTAATTATTTATTATTATTTATTGCTTAATTATTTATTATTATTTATTACTTAATTATTTATTATTATTTATTGCTTAATTATTTATTATTATTTATTACTTAATATACCCAACTGATAAAATTATTATCTAAAACCTTCAAAAAATTAATATATTTTTTATTATTAAATAAACTACAACTCTTTTTATAAAAAATCTAATTATAAAAGGAATTCTTCTTTACTTTATTATTACTTAATTATTTTTAATAAATAATAAAAATGGGTAAAAAAATACAATAATTAAACAATTATTGTAACAACTTTGCAAAGGATTTTAATTAAAATAATCAAATTTCAGGTGGACGATACGAAAGTACAGATGGAGTCGCCTAATTTGCAAGAGATTAAAAAAAAGCCAAACAAAAAAGGAAACAGAGAACACAGAATTGCTGCTGCTTCATCGCCTTCAATCAAATCAATAATTAAATATGTAAATCGTGTAAATGGATACAATACTACCTTGGGTGATGAGATTCCTCTCAATAGATCACTTCCGGACCTACGAATTCTACAATGCAAGACAAAACAATATTCAAAAAACCTAGAATCCGTTTCGGTGATAATTCCCTTCCACAACGAACATTTCAGTACCCTGATGCGAGCATGTTGGAGTATTATTAATCGTTCTCCAGCTTCTCTTCTTGAAGAAATAATCCTCGTGGATGATGCAAGCAACAATGAGAAATTAATTAATAAACGTAATGATTATATTTCCAAGTATTTGCCAAAAGTCAGGGTGATAAGACTGGTTAGACGTTCGGGTTTTATTAAAGCAAAATTTGCTGGTGCTGAAGAAGCTAAGGCGAAGATTCTCGTCTTCCTGAAACCACACATCGAGGTGAATGTTGATTGGCTGTCTCCACTTTTAGAGCCGATTGCCAAAAATTATAAAATCTGTGTTTGTCCTTTTGTTGATGTCATTGATAAAAATACTTTTGAATACAGAGCTGTCCTTGAAGGCGGAAGAGGTGCTTTCAACTGGAAATTAGATTATGTGAGATTTCCTGTGTCTGCTCCAGATCTGCAAGGACCTTCAGAGCCTTTTAGAAGTCCTGTTATGACTGGAGAAATTTTTGCAATCAGCGCTAAATTCTTCTGGGAAATTGGAGGATTCGATTTAGCACAGGAAAACTGGACCGAAGGAGGATTTGAATTATCTTTTAAAATCTGGCAATGTGGTGGAGAATTGTACGAAGCTCCTTGCTCGAGAGTTGGAAAAATTAATAAGAAATGTTCATCGGCTGTAAAGAAAAAAATGAATGAATGTTTAGGTAATGTCATTTTGTAAATAATTGTTTTTGTAAATAATTGTTTTTGTAAATTATTTTGTAAATAACTATTTTTGTAACTAAGAATTTTTGTAAATAATTATTTTTGTAACTAAGAGTTTTTGTAAAGAACTATTTTTCTAAATAACAATTTTTCTAAATAATTATTCTTATAACTAATTGCAAAGAAGAAACAAATTATAATTTGCATTAAATTCTTAAAATAAATCTAAGTTATGAATATCTTTCGAATTTCAGAAATAAATAAGAAAAGAGTTGCTGAAATTTGGATGGACGAGTACGCTGAATTTCTTTATCAGAAGCTCCCTAATCTAAGAACAATTGAGACAGGGGATTTGAGTGAACAGAAATATTTGCGGAAAAATCTTCGTTGCAAACCGTTCAAGTGGTTCATGAAAAACATCGCCCGTGATATTTTGTATGTTTACCCTACGGATTAAATCTTCCGGTGAAATTAGGAATACACAGCTGAATTTTTCTCGATTTCAAAGGAAGAGAAGAAAATGAGAAAGCAGTTTTAGATTTGTGTTTCAAGACAAATCCGGATATGAAGAATATAGAAAAAGTGAATTTAACAGCTTTGAGTTAAAAACAATGACTAAACATTAGCAAAAGTAGATTAAATTTAGCAAAAGAGATTTATCAAAAGATTAGATTGATCAAAAAATTAGATTTATCGAAAGATCAGATATAGCAAAAGATTAGATATCATTTTATTGTTTCTGTTTTTCTTTTATATTAAATAAAAAAACTGGAGATGCTACAATCTGAGGATTTGATTCAAATACTCTTGTTTTGTTACTTTTTTATATTTTATTAAATTTATTAAATTTGTTTATATTTTATTACAATCTGAGGATTTGTTTCAAATACTCTTGTTTTGTTACTTTTTTATATTTTATTCATTCTCTTAATTTCTCTTAATTTTATAGATTATTCATTCTCTTAATTTCTCTTAATTTTATAGATTATTCATTCTCTTAATTTTATAGATTATTCATTCTCTTAATTTTATAGAAGAGTTGTTTTCTATAAAATTTCTTTTTATAATTTTCTTAATTTCTTTTTGTTTTCTACCGCGAAATTATTAATTTTCTTTTTGTTAATTTCAATTAAATTTATCTCCATTCCTATGAATGGTGACGGAAAAGTAAAAAAAAAAATCTGCGAAACAATTTAATTTTAAATGATTTTTAAAAATATGTCCCATTTCATTTCGCTTAACAAAATATACAGTTTTGTAAAACTGATCGATTTTGTTTGCAAACAACAAATTTCAGATGAGCAGGTTCGAATTTAATGTAAATACGTAATAAATAATATTTAAATGTAACTTTGCAAAAATCAACTGTGCTCAAGTTGCGCAAAGGTTGCAAAATGTTTTGCCACGAATGCTTTTTTGTACACTGAAGAAAAATGAAATGAAATTGAATAAATCAAGTCGCTTGATTAATCAACATTTTTTTCAAATACGGAATATTATACAGAAAAGTGTAATAAAAGTAAAAAAAATCTAGTTGCTTGATCTGTTGATAAATAAAAATTTATTAAAACTAAAGTGCTTAGAAATTGTAATACAATAAACAATAGAATTTAGAAAATATGAAATTAATGCAAAAAATTGGGACGATTTGGATTATAAAATGTTTATTACTTTTATTATTTATAGTTTTTATGAATATTATCATTTTTAACGGTTTTTTAAATGATTCTATAACAATTAAACCTTCAACTAAACATTTGATCAAGAAATTGAGAAGTGCGTTTAAAAAACTACAAAATATTAACGACGTACGTATTTATATTTATTTATATTTATTTATAATTATTTATGTATATTTATAATTATTTATGTATATTTATAATTATTTATAATTATTTACATTTATTTATAGGTTTTTATTTATATTTATTTATAATTATTTACATTATTTATAATTATTTATATTTATTTATAATTTACATTTATTTATAAGTTTTCATTTATATTTATTTATATTTATTTATATTTGTTACTATATTTTATAAATAGTATACTTTTTGCAAAAATATATACAGTTCAAATAGTTAATTCAAAAAAATATTACCTGTAAAAGTAACAGTTATTTCTTCACTTTTTGAACATTTGAGAAATGAAACAAAACTGACAAAATACCAAGAAAATGGATTTTCGATTGTTGAATGAAATTTCAAAATGAAAATCCAATCAGCGGAAGGATTCAATTAAATTTATTAATCACAAATTTCTAATTCACACAATTTTAATTAAACCTGTTTCTAAAATTTTCATAAAATATAATTGTTATAATTGTTATATAAATTTAATATAATTTAATTGTTATTAAATATAACAATTCTAATTGTTGTATAAATTTAATATAATTTGTTATTAAATATAACAATTCTAATTGTTGTATACATTTAATATAATTTGTTATTAAAAATAACAATTCTAGTTGTTATATAAATTTAATATAATTTAGTTGTTATTAAACATAACAGTTCTAATTGTTGTATAAATTTAATATAATTTAATTGTGATTAAATATAACAATTCTAATTGTTATATAAGAGTTTTAATTACTACATAAGAATTCTAAAATAAAAAAATCGAATTTCAGATTGAAGAAACCGAAAACAAGATTGACTGGCACGATTGGCGAAAAATTCAAGAAGAATCAAAAAGAATTGGGCAAGGAGAGTTTGGAATTGCGTCTTTTCTACCCTCTCTAGAAACTCGAAAAGAAGAAATGTTCAATATATATGGATACAATGCAGCTCTGAGTGAATTCATTTCTGTCAACAGATCAATCCCGGACTTAAGACACCTAGCATGCTGGAGGAAAAAATATTTAAAAAATCTAGACTCTGTTTCGGTGATAGTTTCCTTTCACAACGAACATTTTAGCACTTTGCTGCGAACCTGTTGGAGTGTAATTAATCGCTCTCCAGCTTCTCTTCTTAAAGAAATAATCCTCGTAGATGACGCGAGTACCAAGATCGAATTGAAGACACAACTGGATGATTACATTTCCAAGAATTTGACAAAAGTGCGGATAATAAGACTGGAAAAACGCGGAGGTCTCGTCCGGGGAAGATTGGCCGGTGCAAAGAAAGCTAAAGGGAAAATTCTCGTCTTTCTGGATTCGCACATCGAGGCGAATGTTAATTGGTTGCCTCCACTTTTAGAGCCGATTGCCAAAAATTATAAAACCTGTGTTTGTCCTGTTGTTGATGTCATTGATTTCGAAACTTTTGAATATAGAGCTCAAGTTGAAGAAGCAAGGGGTACCTTCGACTGGCAATTGTTTTTTAGGAGATTGCCTTCACTTTCTGAAGACCTCAAAAAATCTTCAGAGCCTTTTATGAGTCCTGTGATGACGGTAGGCGTTTTTGCAATTAGCGCTAAATTTTTTTGGCAACTTGGTGGATACGATCCGGGTCTGGTAATCTGGGGTGGAGAACAGTTTGAATTGTCTTTCAAAATCTGGCTATGCGGAGGAGAAATATACGATGTTCCTTGCTCGAGAATTGGACATATTAATATCAAAACTCCACTTTATAAGAAACAACTCACTTTCGATTATCTAGGTGGGTTGATGAAGAAAAAACGAGAAAGTTCACCACTTCTAAACATTCAATTTTACAATTTAGTTTCCTATTAAATTTTTACAATTTGGATTCTTAATTTTACAAATTGCTTTCTTAATTTTTAGAAATTACTTTCTTAATTTTAGAAATTACTTTCTTAATTTTAGAAATTACTTTCTTAATTTTAGAAATTACTTTCTTAATTTTTGTAAATGTAATTAATTTGTAATTTACTTTCTTAATTCTGTAAATTACTTTCTTAGTTTTACAAATTACTTTCTCAATTTTACAAATCAGTTTCTCAATTTTACAATTTAGTTTCTTAATTTATGATTACAATTTAATTTCACAGTTGAATTTTGCAAGCCAATTTTTGAAATTCTGAAATCTTTAATTTCAGGGAGAAATTACAAAAGAGTTGCTGAAGTTTGGATGGACGAATATGCAGAAATACTTTACGATAATCTCCCATATCTAAGATCACTGGATCCAGGGAATTTGGGAGCACAAAAAGCTCTGCGGAAGAAGCTTCAGTGCAAACCATTTAAGTGGTATATGGAGTACATCGAATCTGGTTTTCAAAATATAAATTCTGACATTGTGCCGAATGATACTGCCATCGTTAAACAAGGAACGGATTTACTGAATTCCAGCATAATTCCAAAAATAGAGGTCAATATGAAGTTTTATTCGAATTCGAATTCCAAAGATGTCCAAATATCAAAGAATCCAGATATCAAAGGCGAGTAGAATTTTCAGCCAACCTGGCACAAGGATATTAGTCTTAAAAAACTGCGCCTAAACGTTTGCAGAAAAGAAAAGCAAAATTTAAAGAGAATTAAAAAATGTAAAATGTAAATGTAAAATGTAAATGAAAAATGTAAATGTGAAATGTAAATGTGAAATATAAATGTGAAAAATTAAAAAATGTATGCAAGTATGAATGTAATCTACAACTATAAAATAAATTTTGTCTGGGAAAAGTTAACTTACAGTTTCTAAAAATGACTAAACCTGGATTCGTGACAAATCATGTTTTTTGTCACTTCCTTCACGGATCTGCAACCTGAAAAATTGAGTTTAATTTATTGATTGAATTGTATGAAAGTGAAAATTCTAAAAAAGGAAAGTAAAAGTGTAAAGGAAAAGGAAAAGGAAAAGAAATAAAAAGAAAAATAAATGAAAATGTAAAGTTAAATAAAAATAGAAATAGAAGTAAAAAATGGTACGTATTTGAAACTAGTGTAATATGTATTTAATATTTAAAACAATATTTACGTATTTAAAACAAACCTGATAAGGTGAATGTGAGAAAGATTTCTCTTCTCATTATTTCCAAAATATGTTTTGCTCCTGTTTCGCCACCACAGGCTAAGGCCCACAACATCGGTCTTCCGAACAAAGCCTAATATAAAACTTAATCTTAAAATGAAGATTAGATACATTTCTTTAAACATTAATACAAATTTTACCATTTTTGCTCCTAAAGCCAGAGCTTTAAAAACATCGGCTCCTTGCGAAAATCCACCATCGATATAAATTTCTACTCGTTCTCCGACTGCTTTTACTATTTCTGGTAAAACTTCAATCTGTTGTAAAATATTGCTCTGTTAGTGATTAGGGAAAATTTAAATAGCGCATAAAATAATGTGAACGTAAAATATTAGATAAGACAAAAATTAGAAATTTATTTAAAAGAACAAGTTCATATACAAGAAAATTGCAAATTCATGTAAAAGAAAATTACAAGTTCATATGAAAAAAATTGCAAGTTCATGTAAAAGAAATTTACAGGTTCGTGCAAAGGAAAATTACAAGTTTATGCAAAAGAAAATTACAAGTTCTTGCAAAAAAAATACAAGTTTATGCAAAAGAAAATTACAAGTTCATGCAAAAAAATTACAAGTTTATGCAAAAGAAAATTACAAGTTCATGCAAAAAAATTACAAGTTTATGCAAAAGAAAATTACAAGTCCATGCAAAAGAAAATTGGAATTTTGAGAATTATTCCGTAAAGAATGAATTTAATTTTATATTTTTTTTAATATTAATTCTTTACGGAATAATTCTCAAAATTTGCAAATCAGGACCAAAAAGAAAAATGGAACATTAGAATAATAGAAAATTTAAAAATTGCGTAAATTAAAACAAAATTAAAAAGTTGCATAAAAGAATACAAAACACGAATTTATACATATTTAGCTTTGAATAGATCAATGTATATCAAAAGTTCAATGGAAGGAAATTAATTTGGATAATATTTAGCTTGCCGTTGCAGGTGCCCCGTCCATTTGGCGACCTCCGTGATTAGAAATTATAATTGCACTAACGCCATATTTTAGTGATAAGAGAGCATCCTCTACAGTTAGGATTCCTTTCACAAGAACAGGAAGTCGAGTGTTTCTGCAATAAAAAGCAATTTAAAAACGGATTTTCATCTTGAAAACTGTTTTTCATCTTTAATGTTTTTTTTTAATGTTTAAATGTAATAAAAAATGTTTTCAAGAAATTGAATAAGAACCTTTTAAGCCACAAAATGTCGTCCCAAGAGAGCGAAGGATCCAAATTCGGACAATAGGGGTCGTCATTAAATTTATTCTTTAAGGAATAATTCTCGAAATTTGCAAATCTGGATCAGACAGAAAAATGGAACATTATTTTGTGTGAAGAAAAGCTCATGTTAATGTTACAGAAAAATGTGGAAATGTTCAAGAAAAATGTAGAAATGTTAAAGAAAAATGTAGAAATGTTAAAGAGAAATGTAGAAATGTTAAAGAAAAATGTAGAAATGTTAAAGAGAAATGTAGAAATGTTAAAGAGAAATGTAAAAATGTTTAAAAAAATGTAGAAATTTTAAAGAAAAATGTAAAAATGTTGAAGAAAAATGTAAAAATGTCAAAGAAAAATGTACGAATGTCAAAGGACGATGTATGAATGTTAATGAAAAATGTAGGAATGTTAAAGAAAAATGTACGTTGTAGAATAAATATTAAAAAAATGCGCTAGGCTAAAATGCTAACTTTAGGTGAGCAGGTTTTTTGAAATCATTCTTTAGTTCGTTTCTCCTGTTTCCTACAATAGGAGAATCGATAGTTAAGACCAAAGCCTTAAATCCGGATTTTTCAGCACGATGAATCAAGTCCAAAATTATTTCTCGATCAGTAAGAATGTAAAGTTGAAACCATTTAATAGCTCGAGGAGCTGCTAGAGAAATTTCTTCTATAGAAGCTGATGATAGACTTGATAGCACATAAATGATTCCCGCTGCTTCTGCGGCTGTAAAAAACAAACAATAAAATTAGTGAAATTTTATCATCAGAATCAATAAGTACTAGAACATTATTTATTATTGTTTAGTATCGTTTATTATTATTTATTATTATTTAGTATCATTTATTATTATTTAGTACAATTTATTATTATTTATTATTCTTTAGTATCATTTATTATTATTTATTATTATTTAGTATCATTTATTATTATTTAGTACCATTTATTATTATTTATTTATTATTTAGTATCATTTATTATTATTTATTAATATTTATTATTATTTATCATTATTTATTCATCATATTTATATTTTTTTTATTATTCATCATTATTATTTTGCATTTATATCTTATTTTTTTATATCATAATATATCGTAATCATAATTGAAACACAACTTAAATTCCTTCGGATGAAAAATGAATTCTGAAATCCAAAAAATCCGTTTTTGATTTCGCTGTAAACGGAAGAAAGAAAAATATTAATTAATTCAGAATTAGATGCATTGCTTTCTCATTCTCATTGCTTTTTATTTTATTGTAAAATGAATATGAATATAAACAATATAAAAAGAAAATATAAAAGAATATGATAAATAAATGCAAATGTATTTAATTAATTTAATAAATATTATTTAATTAATATAATTATGATGAAAATGTTCGGATAAAAGTTAAAGATCGTAGTTTTTTTAGCAATACCTTTTGCATTCGCACATTCGCCATCGGGATGAGCCATTCTTTGTAAAGCTGTTGGTGCAATTCCCAAGGGCATCGAAACCTTTTCTCCCAAAATAGTTGTACTTATATCCACTTTTCTCACATCTTTTAACATTCTTGGCAAAATTCTAATTCTGGAAATTAAAAGACATTTGAATAAAATCGCCCATTGTTCTGATTATTTACATTTTTGCTGTTTTCATTGTAATTTGTAGCAGTTTTTGATAACTTACTCATGAATTATTATTAGTAGTAGTATTATTTTTAGTATTATTTTTGTTATTGATATTTTTAGTATTATTATTTTTATGACTATTTTTAGTATTATTATTATTTGTAGTATTATGATTATTTTTAGTACTATTATTCTTAGTATTATGATTATTTTTATTATTATTAGCATAATACTTTTTGAAAGCCTCTCGATTCCATTTTAAAGTATTTTCCTCGCCTGATCCTCCTTTGAAAAAATCTCGAACTCCTGGAGTTAGAAGCTTCAAAGCCTGTTTTTCGTAATCATTGACACAAACTAAGTCAGGCATTATTTCTGAAAAAATAAAAGTTGATTAATTGTGAAGCACTCAACGGAGTTAGTTAATATTAATGTTAATCGATCTTCATTTACTTTAATCTATATTAATTTCAATATTAATTACTTTTTTTAATAAAGTAAAAACTCATTCGTAGAGATGTAATTAGAAGTAAAAATATAATTAGAAGTAGCAAAATAATTAGCAGTAGCAAAACAATTAGCGGTATAAAAAAATAATTAAAGAATTGTCAAAATAATTAACGAAATAGCAAAATAATTAAAGAAGTAGCAAAATAATAAAAGAAGTAGCAAAATAATTAAAGAAGTAGCAAAATAATTAAACAAGTAGCCAAATAATTAAAGAAGTAGCAAAATAATTAAAGAAGTAGCAAAATAATTAAAGAAATAAAATAATTAGCGGTAGGCAAATAATTAGCAACAGAAAAATAATTAGCCGTAACAAAATAATTAGCAGTAGAATTAATATAGAGATAAAAATACAATTAGATGTAGAATTAAAAAGAATTACATTCCCATAAATCATATTTTTGCAACAAAAAAGAATTTCGCTTTAATAGTAAAAATACTTGCCAGTTTGTCTTCAAACAAAATCCCTTTATTTTAATTTAAAACTCTATTTGCAATGAATCGAAAATAAGTTTTCAGATAGTAAGTTTTTTTTATTCAAGATTTATCTCAAATACAGAACAGTAACTGGTGAATTTAAAGACAGAAATTCAGACGCCAGATTACAGTATCAAACACAATTAATCAGAAATGTTTGTAGTGGCGAAATAAAGAGAAGGTTTAATACTGATAAAAGTGACAAGAATTTTTCTTTCGCAATATTTTGTTCTTTGAAAAAAAAGAAGATTTACCTGCAGACTCCGACTTCAAATAAAAGCATTTTTAAAAAGAAATTTTCGATAGAAATACCTCTTTTTGATGTTTTTAACTGTTTTAGAATAAATTATATTGCACGTTACATTATTTACAAATGACTAAATTTAGACTCATGGCAAACCATATTTTTCTTTACTTCTTTAATCGATCTGCAACCTGTAAAAATCGTGATTAATTTTTTGGTTAATAAAATGTTAAAATAATCATTTGAAGCGGTTTGAATTTTTATCAGAGGAAATTTATTATTATCATTATCATTACAATTAGTCCTAATTTCTATCAAGTACACAAAAGTGAAAAATAATACAAAATAGTACAGAATAGTACAAAATAGTACAAAATAGTCCAAAATAATACAAAATAATACAAAATAATACAAAATAATAATAATAATAATAATAATAATAATAATAATAATAATAATAATAAATGAAAAGTAACAATATGCAGAAAAAGACGAAACGTAAAAAAATTTGAAACGAACGAAAATACGAACTACAAAAAAATAAAAATGAAATACAGAAAAAGCTGACAATAAACTAAAAAAAACATATTTTTAAATTTAAGATTGTATTTTAAATAGTTTCAAATTAAAAATTATATTTTACATACTTTTAAATCAAAAATTATATTTTAATAGTTTCCAATTAAAAATTATATTTTAAATACTTTCAAATTAAAAATGATATTTTAAATAGTTTCAAATTAAAAATGATATTTTAAATACTTTCAAATAAATAATTTTAATTTTAAACAGCTTGTTCAATCAAGAAAATAAAGAATCCCTTCAATAAGAAGGAATTGTTGATTCTAAACAAATTTCTCTGACTAGTGATGCAATATTTCAATTTATACCTGATAAAGCGAACGTAAGGAAAATTTCTCGTCTTAATATTTCTAAAAGATCCTTGGCTCCTTTTTCGCCAGAACAAGCCAAAGCCCATAACATCGGTCGTCCAACAAATGCCTGAAATTGAAAAAAGCACAATTTTAATTGGATATCTTTTTATTTGGTACAAGAAATAATTAAATACTAATAACCATTTTTGCTCCCAAAGCCAAGGCTTTAAAAACATCAGTCCCTTGAGTAATTCCTCCATCAATATAAACTTCAAGTTTGTCACCCACTGCCTTTACTATTTCTGGTAATACTTCAATCTACAAAAAATATAATTTTAATTTATAAAAGAACACACGGCAGAGAAGAATAAATTAAAAAGTAAGCAAGAGAGTATAAATAAATACAAAATAGATACAAAATAAATACAAAATAGATAAAAAATAAATACAAAATAAATACAAAATAGATAAAATATAAATACAAAATAAATACAAAATAGATACAAAATAAATAAAAAACATATTTAACACTGAAAGACCACATTTTATATTATACATATTTTTTATATGTATCAATATTAACTATGAGAATAAAAAAAAATACAATAAATAATAGAATGATAAAAACGTAGATTTTAGAAAAAATTATGCACCGATGCAGGGACACCGTCAATTTGTCGAGCTCCGTGATTAGAAACTTGGATTGCACTGGCTCCGTATTTAACAGACAAAACAGCATCTTCGACAGTTAAAATTCCCTTTATTACGAGCGGAAGACGAGTCTGGCTAAATAGGACAATAAATTGATAGATTCGAATTTGTACTAAAAGTGCTTTTAAATTCACATTGTTTTAAATTAAAATTTTCTAGACCTTTTTAACCACGAGACGTCTTCCCAACAAAGTGATGGATCAAAAAGTTTATAAATCGGTTTATTGTAGACATTATTTCGGCTCGCATAATCTTCAACATTTGCGTATCTGAAAAAAAAATCAAAAATTAGTGAATAAATACTTTTTCAAAAAGTTAGAGAAAAATTAATTAGATAATATAATAAATAATAATAATATATCAATTCTTAATAAACTAAACATATCTTTAAATTAATATCAATTCTTTTAATTTAATCAGGTTAATTTAATTTTTGGTAATTATTTAGATAATATAAAATAGATAATATAAAAATTTTTTTTATAAAAGATGTTTATGAATTTATGTTCATGATTTTTATCTAACAGGGTTTTTTATTGTTATCGAAAATTAATAGAAAAATATATTCCTTCCTTGCACCGTTTATTATTGTTTTAAACGAAAATTAAAAAAATGGATGGAAACAAGTCTTTCGGATACAAAGTTTAAATAATAATTTGACAACTCTTTTTCGAATAACAATTTTAAATAATAATTTAACAACTCTTTTTGAAATAAAAATTTAAATAATAATTTAACAACTCTTTTTTGAATAAGAATGTTAAATAATAATTTAAAATTCATATTTGAAAGAGTTGTTAGCTTTTATTTTTTAATCATCATTTATTCATCATATTTATTATTATTATGGTAGTAAAATCTTACTATCAAGAGTTCTCTTCAAGATTCGATTAAAATAGGTTTAATTACAGTCACTTACTTCAAATGAGAAGGAATATTGAACTTATTTCTTAATTCATTTCTCCTGTCCCCAAAAGTCGGTGCATCGACTGTTAAAACTAAAGCTTTGAATCCAGACTTCTCTGCTCGATGAACTAACTCAAGTGTCAATTTTCTGTCAAAAAATACGTAAAGTTGGAGCCATTTAATTGCCTTTGGAGCGGCTGCAGCAACTTCTTCAATACTACTCGTAGAAATTGTAGAAAGAGTGAAAATTGTTCCCGCAGCTTCAGCAGCTAGAAAAAAATTCCAAAACATAAATCCGACTTTCTTTTTTACTTTTACACATAATGAATATTCAAATTACATTCTTTTTTACTTTTACGCACAAAAAATGTCCAAATTACTTTCTTTTTTACTTTTACGCACAAAAAATGTCCAAATTACTTTCTGTTTTACTTTTACGCACAAGAAATGTCCAAATTACATTCTTTTTTATTTTTACGCATAAATGTTCAAATTACTTTCTTTTTTACAAATTAAAAATGTAGTTCGCTTTGTAAACAACTTCTGTATACATAGAAAAAGCATTTTTTTCACATTTGTAAACTTTGGATAACAAATTTTTACAACAACACCTTTTGCATTCGCACATTCACCATCGGGATGAGCCATTTTTTGCAAAGCAGTCGGTGCAATTCCCAAAGGCATGGAAATCTTTTCTCCCAAAATATTCACGCTGATATCCACTTCTCTAACGTCCTTTAACATTCTAAATCGTCCTTTCATATTATTTATTTTTACTATTTTCATTGTAATTTGTAGCACTTGTTTTTTCTAAAATTAAGAAAATCTGTTCTTTTAAATTAAAAAAATTTGTTTCTTTTTTAAGTTAAAAAAATACCTTTTTGTGGAATTTGAGGAAAAATACAACTTTGTGGAATTTGAGGAAAAATACCACTTTGTGGAATTTGAGGGAAAAATACCACTTTGTGGAGTTTTTTAATTTTTTAATTTAAGCAAATAATCTTATTGATAAGAGATGAAAGAGATGGTTGATTTTTTTTTGTTATCAAGGACCTTTAAATGAATAGATTTCTTGTACGAACTTTGTAAAAGCTTCTCTGTTCCATTTCAATGAATGTTCATCTCCAGCACCATCTTTATAATAATCCCTTGCAAGAGGGGTCAAAATTTTCAAAGCTTGTTTTTCGTAATCCTTGACACAAACAAACTGCGACATTTTTCCTGAAAAAGAAAATTATAGTAAGTTTTGATTTTAATAATTAATTAATAAAAAATAATTGATTTTAATTATTCATTTCCATCTGTTTATAAGTAAATTAGTTGCAAATTTCAAAGTTCACTTGCAAGTTTTATCTTCTCTTTTTTAAATATTAAGAAATTCAAAGTTGATTAATTAGGCTCGATAAATCTCTTTTATACAAGAACAAAGAGGGCATTTTTATTACTCGTCAGAAATGTTTATTGCCTTTCCGAGAGAATTTTTACTCTTGTAAAAGTGCTACAAATTTAAACGTTATTTTTAATTTCTCACAATTCGAATCAGAATTGGAATAATAATTTTGTAAATTAAAATTATTCCATTTTTTATCAAATTATTTTTTAGGAGAAATATTTGAATTTGAATTTTTAAACAACACAATTTTTATTACAAGAATTAATAAATTTCAATAAATTCTTTCAATAAATTCAGGTTTTAACTTACTTGAGGTAAGATTCGAAGTTTCTTCCAAATTTTTCAATATTAATCGTTTATAGAGCGTTTATTCGAAACTTGTACGAATCCGGAAAGTGAACTGAGAAGTTGAAGATCCGCAGTTTTTCTGAATTCGAATTCCCGATAAGAATTACGATACACTTGTGGTAATTATGACATCTTGGCAATGGCATTGAATAATAAATATTCTTCGCTGATAAAACCATATTAAGACACTAAGATCGTCTTTTTTCAATAATCACAATTTCTTGGCTGCAAGAATCATTTTCCAACGTTTCTCTTCTTATCTGAAAAACAAATAACTCAGAAAATTAGTAAACATTATAAGAGAGTTGAATATTAAGTTAATAATACACTTGAGAAATAAAAAATATTATTATGTTATTAATGTTATTTTTATTTTATTTTTTATTTTATTTATTGTTTTTTTATTCAGTTTTCTAAATTATAGAAAAACAGGGAAAGGAAATAAACTTTTCGAAAATTTATAAAATTATGTTATATTACAATAAATATATATAATTATATTATATTTATAAATTTAAAAGAAAAAAAAACATAATCGATAAGTCAGTAAAAGAAACAAGAGAAGAATTGAATTTTTTTTAATAAAAAGCAAAAACAAATTTTTTGAAATTTAAAAAACTTGATTAAAAAAAACCTTCAACTGGTTGAATAAAAACTCTATGAAGAAAATTCGAAAACCTAATGATAAATTTTATATTTGACTTAAAATTAAACTTAGTTGTAAACTTAATAGTAAATTAGTAGTAAATTTAATAGTAAAATTAGTGGTAAATTTACTATTAAATTTAGTTGTAAATTTACTATTAAATGTAGTGGTAAATTTACTATTAAATTTAGTGGTAAATTTACTATTAAATTTAGTAGTAAATTTACTATTAAATTTAGTAGTAAATTTACTATTAAATTTAGTAGTAAATTTACTATTAAATTTAGTGGTAAAATTAATAGTAAACTTAATAGTGATCTTAATAATAAACTCAGTGGTAAAATTAATAGTAAACGTAAAAGTGATCTTAATAATAAACTTAATGATAAAATTAATAGTAAACTTAATAGCAAACTTAATAGCGAATTGAATAATAAACTTGATTCTGAAATTAATGATAAACTTAATGATAAAATAAACGATAAACAAAATTATATAAAAATAAATAAACAAAACTAAACGATAAACAAAGAAACTAAGAAAAACTCGACAAAAGAGTCCAATTAATTAAATTTAATTAAAAAACTTAATAAATCAACTTAATTAAAAACTCAACAATAAAAAAAATAATACAATACATAAATAATACATAAATAAATAATACATAATGTAAATAATACATAATATAAATAATACAAAATATAAATAATACAAAATATAAATAATACATAATTACAAATACAAAAATAATTTTGATTAAGAAAAGAAAAAACGCATTTTTTACAAAAAAATGTTTCAAAATTAATTTCGAATCAAGATTACTTGCCAACACACAACGGAACCTAAAATTAAATTAAAAACTATACCAATTAACGAAAAATCTACATCTAAAATCGATTTCCAGCAGATAAGTTTGATTTAACATTTTTATTACATTCGTTAGAAATAATACACAAACGCTATAAGGTTTCGTTTCCAAAATAAATAGGCGCTAAAACCTTTTGGCCGACACCTGCGACCCTTGCATATTTGTCAATGATAAATTGTCGTAGATAAATAGTAGAATAATAACTGCGAACGATATCAATAACATATCGAATAATGAATGCAAATATATATATATGCGTTAATTAATCATTAATAATAATAATAACACCAGGCGTTGCAGGGCCGGCCTGACGAGGTTATCCAGGCAAAGTAAAATGCGTACATAAATGCGCTCTAAATGTACAAAAATGACGTAATAGACTTTTTTACACGTTCCCTTAGACTCATTTTTAATTGGGAAAAATCTACACAAGGACGATGATTGCTGGGCGGAAGCCACTCGTCGCTGCGCAATTCCCTCCTCATCTTTCTTTTTTCTTTTTTTTTCTAACTCTTTTCTAATTAAATTATTCATAATATTTATATCGCCAATCGTCGGCAGTACATGTCTCAACGAATTTTACCAGCCATACCTTGTATGACTTGATAAAAAATATAGAACCCTTAAAAAACAGAGAAAAGGAAATTCAGTTCTCCTCCTTTCATTTAATCCAATCAGTCTTTCAATTCAATCAATCGAAAAATTCAATCAATTGAAAAATGCAATCTTTCAATTCAATCTTTCAATTCAATCTTTCAATTCAATCAATTGAAAAATTCAATCTTTCAATTCAATCAATCGAAAAATTCACTCACTGTACAATTTCTTTCTCCCTAATGTAGAAAAATACAAATTGAACCCAGTTTCGTATACACAAAATAAAGCTTTAATTTCAAATCTCTAAACAATCTGGAAACGTTTCATTTTCTAAATTTCTGCAGTCATTTTTTTACTTTCCTCTATACTTTCATTTTCTTCTTTTTTTTTTACGTTTTTTTCGCGTCTTTTTCTTCGTTTCCTTCCCTATCTTTTTCAATTCTCTATTTTCTACAAGCTTTACCATTTTCTAGAATTATTATTTTTACAATTTTTTGTCGCCTACAATTTTTTGTTTCCTACAATTTTTTGTTGCTCACAATTTTTTGTCGTTTACAATTTTTTATTGCCCACAATTTTTTGTCGCTTACAATTTTTTGTTGCCTGCAATTTTTTGTCGCTTACAATTTTTTGCCACCCTCTACAATTTTTACAATACAACTTGTTACTTTCTACAAATTTTACTTCCGCAAAATTGTTCTTTTTTCAATTTACTCGGCAACAGTAAGCCCTTTCTTGATTGACTGAATTAAATGAAAGGAGGTTTACTAAAAGATAAATTGCAGTGCTTAAAATGCACCTGCTAAACTGTACCAAAAACGCGGACGATCTCGTCGTTGACACATACGCAAAGAATAAATGTTATTCTCTGATCGTACCAAATCAAGATCAATGGTAACAACGATATAAAGTCATTTAAACCGCAAAACAAACACTAATCCTTTTTATTTTTAAAAACTACTCTTTCGTCCGTTACTAGTTTTGCGTTTAACACGCGTATCGTCGCCTTAGGAACGCTCTAGGATCTTCTTAAGATCAAATCTGTCTTAAAAGTTGTTTACAATATACATAATCTAAGAATTCCGCAATGCAAAGTGCACGATAAGTTGTAATTTTATCTACAAATTCAATTTTCAATTACTCATACTTCAACAGTAAAACTTGCATTTCTAAAAAAACAATCTAAAAGACTCTTTTTCGAATTTATCAAAACACAAACATCATTCGAATCAAGATTTCAACTCGATTCGAGAATTTCAACCTGTAAATTGAAATTCCCGAATCAAACGGCATTCAAATCTTTTTTGCAAAACAATTTTGCAAAACAATTTTACAAATCGTTTTCGAATAAAATTGAAATTTCAAATAAAACGGAAATTCTCAAATAAAATGAATCAAATCAAAATTTCGACACTTAAGGACAATTGTCAGAATAATAAAAAAACCGTGCAAATTACATTCTTCAAATCTTATCACTTATATAATAGTATCTTTTGCACGCAGCACGGTGGCTTTATCCGAATATAAAGCGATCGATACAAGAAGTGTATGGAAATATAGATTTCATTATTTACAAGGGTATTACGTGGTACATGTATAAGAGCGAAAAGATTTCAGAGGCAGGATTTAAATCAGGCTTGCCAGATTCACTTAACTTTCACAAAAATCTTGAAAACAAGAAACAAGAATCTTGAAACATGAATCTTGAAACAAGAATCTTGAAACAAGAATCTCGAAACAAGAAAGTTGAAACAAAAATCTCGAAACAAGAATCTTGAAACAAAAATCTCGAAAAAAGAATCTTGAAACAAAAATCTTGAAACATGAATCTTGAAACAAGAATCTTGAAACAAGAATCTTGAAACAAGAATCTCGAAACAAAAATCTTGAAAGAAAAATCTTGAAACAAGAACCTCGAAACAAGAATCTTGAAACAAAAATCTTGAAACAAGAAAAGTTAAATAATCACAAACAAGATGGACTTTACTAAAAAGTAAAACCAGGCAATAAAGGTTTTTAAAAACAAGAATCTGGCAGCCTCGAGATATTGACAAAATCCTCCGTTATTGTTTTCTGAATCGCGTCGTTATTATAAAAGTCTTGTATTGTGACGATTATCAAGTTATAGACAAAAGACTAGTCATTCGCAACCAAATCGCTGCTGTTGTACGAAAAGAACGAAAGAGTTTTGCTTTCGTCGAGTCATGTTATTTCGTGGACTTTCCGTTCGCAACTCGTATTTACATGGGCTATCATTTACTCGATTGTTTCTTACAATAAAGTCTGCATCGATTTTATCCTTTTTATAATTTTACAAAAAAAAAATTCGCAACACCTTTCTCACAATCAATTGTATTAGTAATTAGTCAAAGGGTTATTTTTATCATCAAATTTCTCTGCCTAGGACTAAACAACGATATAAAAACAAACAGAACGGAAAAAGTCGTCCACTTGATGTACATTGTTAATTGTAAAATACACTTTGGTAAAGAATTGCGCACTCGTTCGCTCTCGAATTTCATTTACGAGGTAGTTTTAGATAATCGTTAACATCATTTCAATTCAAAGGCAAATAAACAGTTTTATTAGAAACTTTGTACCAGAATGAACTTATTCGGAGATTGACTAGAGTTTTTGTCAATAAAGAAAAAGAGAGAAAATCGGCTGACAAAAAAAAGAACAATTTATTTGCCTTTGCTGGTCGCTCTCGATTATCGAATTCGATTTCCTCTATCATTCACACATTCATTCTTTCACTCTTTCGTCCCAGCAATCTCAAGTAGAAAAAATCAGAGGAATCATCCTTTCGCTAAAAAACAGAGCACAATTCTCTAATTTTTTTATCGGGCGTGTAAAATTCCTTTCGATCTGGCATTCCTCACGGAAAACAATTTCCTTGTGACAAAAATTCACTTCCGACAAAACGAATTTCAGAAAAATTTGTCACTTTTAAAAAAAGAAATTTTGATAATTTTGCATTGTTTTGCTTCCTCAAGCTTTGTTTTTTTTGAAGTGACAAACTTTTCTCAAATTGATCGTGAAGATTTTTCGTGTCTCTTAATAACATTAATCGCGCTAATTTCTAAGGCATAAGAAAATGACACTAGTTTCATGACACAGGGACGATTCCGTCGTTCATCCACGTTTTCTTTTTAAATATTAAATAATTGTCAACTATAAATCTCTCGCTCACAATCGCTCTCATGTTTCTCACTCTCACTCACGATTTCTCTCCACAATAAAAGAGAGAACTAAGCATTGTCTGTGTACAAAACCAGGATATACAATAGCGCATCGTCTCGTATAATTTAATAATCGGCTTTTTTCTTTTTCTTTTATCACATATAAAAAGCAGTTGTGTATTTACATACATATCGAAATGAGGCTATCGAATCATGACATTTGTTTCATCAAATCATTCATTTCTCAATTATCCAACTACCATGAACTTAAATACCACACCACGATACTTTATCCACACTCATGCATACCTAAATCCCTTTTTACTACAGTCGCAATATTTCAAACACAATCGCGATATTTTAAACACAATCGCATTATTTTAAACCCAATCGCGATACTTTAAACACAATCGCGATATTTTAAACACAATCGCATTATTTTAAACACAATCGCATTATTTCAATATTTTAAAAATTATTTTTTAAAATATCATGATTCATTGTTGATTTTTGTATTACAATTATAGCAGACGTGTAACGATTTAAAAAGGATATTCATCTAAAGTGTCGTGATGTGATATTTGTCAAAAAGTGCCGTAACACATTTATAAAAAACAGCTCCGATTCGTAGCGGGCATTGATTTAGATAAGTGAAAATTCCAGGTGCTGATGATTATAAGCAACACGAAATTCTTTTACGTTTCATTCTTATACGTTTCACTTTGCCTTCTATACAATCATGACTTCGTTTTTTGATGCATCTTATAGAATTATTTATATAGATACATAACATACGTTATAAATTAAATCAGAGCCATGGTCGTTGTTTGACAGTCGAAAGTCAACTTTATAATTGAAAAATGCGACCACAGCTCCGGTAACAACATCTCCGCGATAAAACGATACAAATTATTACTCTCGACTGTCCTGCCGTCTCATGTTCTTGGATAAAATTTAAATTCTCAACAACTTCTGTCCACTCTCGCGCCGCGACTTTCTCTTTCTAAATCTGAAACTTGTCCCATTCTAAAAAGAGACGATAAAGAAATTAAAAAAGAACTTCTTTAAATGAAAAAGAACTTCTTTAAATGAAAAAGAACTTCTTTAAATAAAAAATAACTTTTCTAAATGAAAAAGAACTTTTCTAAATAAAAAATAACTTTTCTAAATGAAAAAGAACTTTTCTAAATAAAAAATAACTTTTCTAAATGAAAAAGAACTTCTTTAAATAAAAAAGAACTTTTCTAAATGAAAAAGAACTTTTTTAAATGAAAAAGAACTTCTTTAAACAAAAAAGAATGTCTTTCTCTTAAATAAAAAAGAATTCCTTTTAAAGAAAATAAAAAGAAATCGAAGAAATGCCATTTTCGAAGGAAAATTCGAACTGACCGTATCGCCTGAGATTAAGTACAAAATTGTCGGTGTTTTATGTTTTTCTTTGCTTTCGTTTTAAAGTAGTTTCTGTTAGAAGATGATAAGAATTACGAGTGCTACGGCAATAAAGCGGTGCTTTTTTTCAAGCATTCGTCGACTTTGGCCTGGCTTTCAAGATATTTAGAAAATCTATTCAAGTATTTATTAATAACAATATGTTCACATTTACATAAGTGTACGGAGAATCGTGCTTATTTAGTCTTTCCTACTCAGCAGTGACGGGATACCCAATAACACTATTCGCTATACATTTATACAACTTTTGTTTTTCTGTTTCTTTCATTGTCACACACAATTTGTCTCGCGAGTCATTTTCTTGCTCCAAAACACAAGTCATTTTTCTGCACAGCACAATACAATACGTTACCATTGTTTCCGTTCATTAGAACATTAACCAGACAATGCTCCATATAAATAACAAATTATCGACTTCAATCACAGGAACTTGTTTTCTCACACTCTGTAGACTCACAAGGACCATCATGCACAAACGTCAGATGAATCGGCCCAGGCTGCGGCTCATTCTCCTGCTGCTGCTTCTTCATCTCTCTAATATCCTTCAACTCCTTTTCCTTTATCGCTACACGGTATTGCTCACGATTCCTACAAAATAAAACGCAAATTAATACAAAAATTCAAAGCGGCTATGGGATCATTTAACTGACAATCCGAATTTTGTTTTCCGAATAAAAAATCCAAACAAGTGTTTTCTCAAAAGACTGTTCTTTCAAAAAAGTGTTTTTTCAAAAGACTGTTCTTTCAAGAAACTGTTCTTTCAAAAGACTGTTCTTTCTAAAAAGTGTTTTTTCAAAAGACTGTTCTTTCTAAAAAGTGTTTTTTCAAAAGACAGTTCTTTCAAAAAACTGTTTTTCCAAAAGACTGTTCTTTCAAAAAATTGTTTTTTCAAGAGGCTCTTTTTACAAAAAAACTGTTTTTTCAAGAGGCGCTTTTCTAAAAGGCAAGTTTTTGCAACGAATGCAGTTTCTGATTAATAATAGACTTACAAGGCTTTTGATACAACCGATCTGTTTCGCATTGTCATTTTTTGATCTACTGTGTCTACACCTTTTTCATTTTCCTCTTCGCTAGATTCTTCACGGCGGTAACTTTTACTGAAATCAATTACTGGCTTTTGGACTTGGCTGCCTTCGGGTTCATCCGCATTTTCTTCACTTGGTTCCTCGATGGGTTCTTCGCATGGTTCCTCAACTTCCTGCTCGTCTTCTGGACAAAGTTCGAAAGCTCGTTCCAAAGTCTTCTTCGCGCTATTGCTACGTTCTAAAAAATACCCATTCGTCGATTCGTTGGACTGAGTTGGAGGAGACCATCCGTGATTGTAGGCATGCGTGTAAGGAGCTGCCGACGTATACGGTCTCTGCTTAAATAAAAATATTCCACATTTCTTAACAAATTCAAAAACCTACGAATCTTAATGAAATTTATTATTTATTTTATTTAGTATTTGCTTTATTTAGTATTTGCTTTATTTAGTATGTATTTAGTATTTGCTTTATTTAGTATTTGTTTTATTTAGTATTTGTTTTATTTAGTATTTGTTTTATTTAGTATTTGTTTCATTTAGTATTTCTTTTATTTAATAATCTACCGTACATTTTTATTTATTATTTATTTTATTTAGTATTTGTTTTATTTACTATTTATTTTATTTAGTGTTTATTTTATTTAGTATTCATTTTATTATCCATTTAATACGATTATAAAATTGTATTCTAATTATAATCATATCTTTCTGAATAAAACCGAAGCGAAAAGAAAGTAAAGAAACCTTGTCAAGTTCGTCTTGAAGCCAGTCGATTGCGTGCACCCATTTTCTTTTTAAATCTGGACTTCCTTGCAGAACAGTGTGTGCTGGCCTGCATTTACTGAACAATTGTACCATGCACTTGATGCACTGATATGCGCGCTTTTGATAGTGATTTTTGCTTCTTTGAATAGTGTCGAACAAACCTTCTCGTTCATCCGGAACTCCTATTGCACATTAAAAGCAATTTTAATCATTTGAAATTATTTGAAATCATTTGAAAAAGCGACAAGGATCACAGTCGTTTTTTCGTTCAATTTTAGGTGCAAAAGGGGATTTTTAATTTTAAAAAAGGGGATTTTCTTCGGTAAAAAGGGGATTTTAGAAA
>WNHD01007697.1:0-11866 GCA_011057455.1 Ganaspis sp. Gsp50
ATCAAACCAACTGAAAAATATTATTCTAATAGTTTGTTTCAATTTTATATTATTTTTTAAAAGCTACAAACCATTTTTAATATTCATAATAATAAGTAACATTACTTTCGAACATTAAGTTAAGAACATGCTTTATAATAAATTACTTAAATTAAAATTATATTACTTTAAATCTTGAGAAAGATAATAATATGAATCCCAATTCTATGTTAGCATTATATAATTCTGAGTTTTCAATAGGAATCATATAATTCTAATATTGATCTAGCTTCATATTAAACTGAACTTTGGGTTAGAATTTTATACCTTTGACAATTGAATAAGCATTTTATCAACGGGAGACGTCGACATTGCTCTTAGAATATTATTTACGTATACTAGTAGAGTTGTAGCTCATCAAAAAATATTAAAGTTTGGCTAAATGCATTTTTTTTCAACTTTTACTTCAAATTTTGTTAAAATTTACCAAGTTCATTTTCTCATTTTATAGAACGTTAAAAAGAAAAAATTAAACTAAAATTAAAATCATGTAGCGAAATAGCGCAACATAGTGCTATAGACCCCTAGTTATCCGAATTAATCTGGTTAATCTAAGGTCTCAATTATCCGAGATGACATCAGAAAGAATTAACTTACATAATCATAATCATACTTTATTTTTAACCTACGTTATTTGAGTTATGAAAGTCATTTTTTAGGGTTTCGGTTTTAAAACTCTTATAATTTCACTACGGCGTCTGTACGTCTATTCGTTCTACTGATTGATTCTGAGGGATCTCTTAAGAGATCTAAAGCTCTCAAGGCTCTGAAAAGGTCTTCTGGAAGCTCTAGAGAGGCTCTCTGAAGGTTTTCTTAAGTCCACTTAAAGACTCGGAAAAGCTCTTTAGGTGAAAATTTCCGGCCGGTTAAACCGACCGGATTTTATTGATCTTTTTACCCTTTATTTACCTTTTTAACAAAATAAGACATTAAATTCGAACTTTGAGACCCCGAGGGGGTCACATTGACATTCATTCACAATTTAAGAAGGGGCTATGGATCATATTTCATTAATATAAGGAATGCCCGGACGTCCACCCGGATTTCAGGCCGGAAAATTTCAATCCACCGGTCGGATATCAAGGGAATTCTGGGCGGACATCCGGTGGAATTTCGGAGCGGATTTTCGGGCGCACAACTGGGCGGAAGTTTTCACCTGGGTAGACATAATTGAGTGTGGTATGTGACGTTAAGACTAGCCAAATTTTATCCAAGCCTGCCTTCTAATCCCTTTCTTGCAATTTTTAACGTTTCTAGACAGTTCCATAATATTAATGTATTCCGCTTTTTTTCTACATGAATATTTGGTAGGCATAAATAATAAATAGATATTTTAGAAATTTTCACTTTGACCCTGTAACAGAATATCACCTGAGTTAAGAACTGAAACATTGAAATCAAAAATTATTTTAATTCAATAATTAAAACTTAATAAATTATTATTTTGCAAGATATTAATGTCATATTATTTTTGATTGATAACAATAAATTTATTTAATTGTAAAAAAACTTCAACTTTAATTTTTTGTTGATATGTTTTGAGTTTAGAAATATGTATTGTTTTACAATAATCCAATTATACATGTATACTGATAATACAAGTTACTTATAAATATTATATAATATGTCCCATTACATACAAAATGTCCCATTATTGTAGGATGTTAAATAAATGGTACAGGTGTTAAAGATCCATTAAATTTATTATATGTATATTGATAGGATCGGAAATGGGAAAAACATCTATTACACAACATGTCACAGAGAATTTGTTAAAAGTCAAGTGTACATCACTGTAGCTCGCTCACTACTCTGCCTAATCATTCTCAAGGGGGGAGAAAGGGGAGAGAGATTACAATTATTCTTAAAAGAGAAATTACAAACAGCCAATCGTAGAAAGACACGATTACCGTGTAAGCAGCTAGTCAAATCAAATATTGAAATAAGATAAAATATCAAACCATTTAATTTATTACTTTAACATTCTTACACTCAACCCTCCTGCATAACATTCGTCTCGAATGTGCACTATTTACATTTTGTACCACCGCACCAAACACATCATTCACTGTCTTCATAATCACCAATTTGAGAATCGTCGTAGTTGATCCAAGGTTTCATGAAATCGACGGAAGTAGATGTCTCCTTAGGTCACTCCTGCTCTCCAACTTTGTGAACTATATAGCGTTGATTTCTTAGGACTTTTGAAACCTCATAAGGATCAAGATTTTTATGAGATAACTTTAATCCTGGACCTTGTTGTGTGCGTTTTATTCCGACAATGTCACCTTCTCGATAAACTCTAGGCTCCTTCCTCTTCACATCATAAGTCCGTCTATTTTCCTCCTGAATTTTCTTTATATTTTTACTCGTTTGTTCATGAATTTCGTCTCTTTAACATCTTGAAAATCCTTCAAAATTCTTTCTCTATCAGTTTTCTAATATCTGGGTTATCCTTGAGTCGGAGTTGAATGCCAAACAAAACGCTGAATGGTGACATTACAATAATTCTATGAACTGTAATATTTAAAAATAGTTGAGCTGTTTCCAGATCTTTGTACCACTCAGTCGGATTTGGAGCTGACAATTTGGTAAGAAGGGGTATTAGAATTCGATTTACTGTTTCCACTTGTCCGTTCCCTCTCGGCACAGCTGTCACAATGAGAGAATGATCAATATTATTCTCCTTACAGTAATCAGCAAATTCCCTGGAAGCAAATCCCGTTCCTCTGTAGGAAATGATCCTTCTTGGATTTCCGAAAATTGCGGTCTGTCGTGAAAAACGAGAGATCACATCCTCGGTAATGGTAAATTTGGTAGAGTATAACCAAAAAAACTTTGAAAACGCATCGACGATGACAAGTAGATGTAGATAAGATTTCCTTGTTGATGGCAACGGACCCAAATGATCCATGTGGAATGTATCCATCGGCACACAACCTTTCTCGATCGGAGTAAAAAAGCTCTCTTGTTTTCCAGTTTCTTTTCAGCAAGAATACACGATACACAATTTCGAATCACAGATTCCACGTTTGATTTCAAATTCGACATCCAGTAATCGCGTTTCACTAAAGTTTCTGTCTTTAACACCGAAAAATGTCCTTGCTTATGCGCACGTCGTATAACTTGGATTTGCATTTGTTTAGGCATAACCAATTTGACCTCACCATCATTTTTCGCTCTTTTCAATGCAGACAAAAATCCCTCCTCACACTCATCGACGACCAAACATGTAGGTAAAGGATTGCGGCTAAGTGAATCAACATGAGCCATACTCTTGCCAGGCCTATGCTCAATTGTGTACCTGAATTTTTCAAGCAGAAGTGCCGAGCGAGCAACACGAACACACAGATCTCTCTTGCTCACAGTCAGAGTAAATGCGCGACAATCTGACACTATTTTGAACTCAAGGCCGAGCAGATAAACACGGAACTTTCCGAGAGATTTAATAATTGCAAGCACTTCCAACTCATAACTCGTACAGTTTTCTTCAGCAGGGGTAGTTTTTGCACTCATATAGTAGATAGGATGCCATCTTTGATAATCGCTATCCTTCTGCAGCAGAACTTCTACAAAGCCCAACTTTGATGCGTCTGTGTGCAGCTATGTTTCTGCACTACATCGATACAAATTTAGCAAAGGTTTCGCGATCAAAACAGACTTTAACTTCTGGAAAGCTTCTTTCTGAGCAGGACCAAAATGAAATCTGGCTCCTGACCTTGTCAACTCCGTGAGCGGTCTTGCTACCATTGAATATCCTGGAATAAATTTCCTAAAATATCCACTTAATCCCAGAAAACTTTGCAACTGTTGAACACTTCTGGGCTCAGGAAATCGCTGAATTGCTTCAGTCTTTCGTTCCGATGGTCGAATCGAACCCTTCTCAATTATATGTCCCAAAAACTCGACTCTTTTTGACAAGGAACAACACTTTTTTTAATTGATATCCAATCCAGCTTCACTTGCCACCTTGAGTACTCGTTTCACTCGATCAAAACCAGTCTGCATGTTAGAAGATGGGATGATTATGCCATCAAGGTAAGTTATCACATCTCCATCTTTGATCAAGTCCCTCAGCGCTGTGTTGACATATCGCTGAAAGCCCTAAGATGAATTACAAAGTTCGAAAGGTGCTTTATTAAACTAAAACGTCCCATCTGGCACAATAAACGCCGTATATTTTTGTCTTTCTTTATTAACGGGAACATGAAAAAAACCATTCTTTAAATCAAGGGTTGAGAATAACTTCGCACCTTGCAACCAATCAAGTTGATCCTCGAAAAGCGACATGGGATATCGGTCTTTGATTATTTTTTTGTTTAACTGTCGATAGTCCACACATAGGCGATAAGCCTCATCCTTTTTTCGCACCAACACCACAGGACTTGCATAATCTGATGTACAAGGTCGCACTATTCCGTCCTCTAACCACTCGTCAATTTGTTTATTTTAAATGCCTCTCTCGTACTGTGCCAAACGTCCTGCCGGCTGATACACTGGTTCCTCGTCTTTAAGGATCAACTAGATCTCCACGTTAATGTCTATTTTTTATTTGGTTTGTAATTATTTACAAGCCTTTCTAAGTCTCTAACAATCACACTATCATTAACATCAGATATGTTCACTTGCTTCACTCCAACAGTTTGAATAACGTCAATGCTTAAAATCTCACTAGCATCACAATAATTGAAAAGTGAAGAATCCAGTGGACTGATAGTCACCTTACCCGCTTTAACAATTAAGTTAATTGTGTCTAAAAAGTCAGTCTCGATCAACAATTTGTGTCTCGTCACGGTATCTGAGACAACGCGTATGAAAATAGTATAAACGTGTCCGACAACAGTAATTCTCGTCTCGAATCCACCAATTGTTTCATTCACTACCGAACCAACACCTTCAAACTGAATTTTACTCGACTGTAATCGCGGGGAACAAATTCTAACATATTCATCTGCTCTCATTATACAAATGTTACTAATGTCGATTATCGCCTCCACACTATGATTCTCGATAATCACCTCCTTTGGATATGCTTTCTTTCAGACGTCAACGTCACTGCACAACTCTTTTTTGAAGCACTGTCAACTGTCGGGAACTTAACGGCAATGTGTCCGTACTCCCGACACTGAAAACACTTTGCCCTACGGGATTTATTCAGACAATTCAAACTCATATGGTCACGCATTCCACAGTTATAACACCGCTTCACTAGTCCATACACTTTCTTCTGATCATTTTCCGATTCATTTTCGACGTCTAACTCGCCTTCACCATGTTGGTCAGTTTCACCATCCTGATGTTTCGACTGATAAAGAGAATCCATCTCGTTCATCCATGCTCCAGAGGGATCCCATTCTGCTAGGCGAAGTATCAACTCTTTCTTCGTTCCAGACGTAGCTAGTCCCTCATTCAACAATTTTTCTTTAAGCGCAGTTACTTTAAAGGAATTTGGATCCGCCATCTTCGACACAAAACTTTCTTACACTAAAATAAGTCTTAACAGTCACAAACAGCACAAAATCGTCTCAGTTTTCGTGAAAGATCGATGCATAGGTTCACCGACTCCACTGAATTTTGCAAAATCGTCTCAGCCCCAAAATTCAACACACTAAGCACTCAGCACACCGTGTACCACGCCGACCTTTTCCGAATCGTCTTTTACAAAATTTCCATTTCCATCTCGGACGAGCCCCCCATTGTAGGATGTTAAATAAATTGTACAAGGAACTTGGAAAATCTCGGAGAGCCAGGTAGCTCAATTGGTCAGAGCAGTCTACCGGCAATAGAAAGGTCGTGGGCTCGTATCCCACCCTGTCCTCTGATTTTTTCTGAGTTCCTTGATAAATTAATTAATTAATTAATTATCTTTGGAGCAGAAAGCTCGATAAATTCTTTCCTTTAAAATTAATATATTTTTTTATAATGCAGCCAATAGTCCCGCATAACAATTAATACATTTTTTAAATAATGCAGCAAATAGTCCGGCATTACATTTAACCTATTTTTTAATAATGCAGCCAATAGTCCGGCATAACAATTAATATATTTTTTTAATAATGCAGCCAATAGTCCGGCATAACAATTAATATATTTATTAATAATGCATCCAATAGTCCGGCATAACAAATAATATATTTTTTGTATAATGCAGCCAATAGTCCGGCATAACAATTAATATATTTTTATAATAATGCAGCAAACAGTCCGGCATAACAATTAATATATTTTTTAATAATGCAGCCAATAGTCCGGCATAACAATATATTTTTTTAATAATGCAGCAAATAGTCCGGCATTACATTTAATATATTTTTTTAATAATCAAGCCAATAGTCCAGCATAACATTTAATATATTTTTATAATAATGCAGCAAACAATCCGGCATAACAATTAATATATTTTTTAATAATGCAGCCAGTAGTCCGGCATAACAATTAATATATTTTTTTAATAATGCAGCAAATAGTCCGGCATTACATTTAATATATTTTTTTAATAATGGAGCCAATAGTCCGGCATAACATTTAATATATTTTTATAATAAATCTCTTTTGTTAATTGCCAAGCGTCCATATAACTCCGTTTTCATCTTTAACCTGAAAGAATGAATTCTTTTGAAGATCCTGAAATTTAGTTTTAGTCTATAATTAAATTTTAAAAAAACAAACCAAAAATTGGAATATTTTTGAGATTGGGAGAAAGTAAATTTAATTTTCAGAAGAATAAAATCCCCTTGAAGAAGTCTATGTTAACGAACCTGAAATAGTGCTGCTATTCCTCTTGCCCCCTGTTTTCGTCTCGTGCTCACCTCTTCTTTTTCTCTTTGAGTCTTCCCACTCACTCTGGCAGCACAACTAAGCTCTCTCAACTCTCCTGACACTTCGTAACCTTTATCATGGCCTGGGACAAATTTGACAGTCTCATATTAATCTCAGCTCTATTACCGTCTTCTCAAAGCTACACAATCCAGCTAAATCTAGTATGCCAAATTTTCTTGTCATTCACACAAGACAGACTTAATTTACCTCCACTGGAATTATTGTGATAGAAGTAAGAACGACATTCCTATTGATGCCGTATTTCAGTTTCGAAACTTCCTCCTCTGATCGACCAAATTGACATCAAGTATAATGATTTACTTACGTATTTGTTCTTCTTGAGTGAAAAATCAACCTCTTATGACATTCCTTGAATAACTGTTTTCACGTCACAGATTCATCTTTTCAGCACTCACATTGACGATTTATTTTTAGATTGCGGACTGATGTCGCAATAAATCAGATTTTTTGTTGGGAAAGGAGTTTCATGTGTTACACGTCGAACGTTAACGACTAGAGAAAGTCTACTCTTATTCACTGTCGTGAAAAACCCGGTAAAATTTCAGAGAAAGGTTGTATGTTATTTTCCATAGCTCTTTATATCCGTCTCTTTGTGCAATTCTTTGTTTTCTTTTGTCTACGATTCCCTTTGTCTATCCGCGAGTTACTGCACAGACAATGCAATCCTGAAGCTGCCGCACATTGCACCTAAACAAAAATCAAGATTGTTGACTGTGAAAAGAGAAGCAAGTCTGACGATGAAGCATTACTGTGTCCAAAATTTCTTTTCTAGAAAGGTTCTCAACTTGTATCACTCCAAAAGAATTTAACTTCTATAGAGTATAATTAAATCAGCATGTTTAATGAAGCTAACACGTCTAATGAAGCTCACATATCTAATAAAGCTAACACATCTAACGTCGGTAATACATCTAACGACGCTAACACATCTAATGACGCTAACACATTTAACGATCCTAACATATCTAAAGAAGCTAATATGTTGTCTAATAGTGTTGTAAGCTAGTATCTTGGTACCCTTGAACTACTGCTCAAAGGTATTACAATTTATTTCAACGTTTATACATTCAAGAACGTCCAAGAAAAAAGACAAAAGAGTCCCGTAGCCAAACATGCTTCAGGGACCAAGTCATCCATCCCTGAAGCACTGCAGTAAGTGAATTCAGACCCATGGGAAAATGCTTGCTCACTCACTGCCTCCGGAGCTTGGTTCAAAACATTATATTAACTCTTGAAACCTTTACGGTCCTTCACTAAACATAAATATCATCCTGAAAGGTTGATACCTCGATTTCGAGTCGAATATTGGATCCCTTCCTGAGGATCATTTAGAGTTCTGATCATCTTAACGGTTATTGAATCCTCCATCGAGTCCAAAATGAGTTTCTTTTTGTTAGATATGTATTGGTCTTAGATGAGCTCCAGAGAACAATAGTACCAAAATCTTGGAGAACAAAACAAAGTTCTTCATGTCCAAGGTCTGTCCCTTTCAGTCCTAAACGAATTCCTTCAAGTCCAAGATGTGTTCATCCAATCTCAAGACCTATTCCCCAAGACCTATTTCTCAAGACCTATTCTCCTAAATCCAAGAAGTATTTCTCCAATTCCAAAACTCATTTCTCTGCGATGATCTAAACTATTTTTATTTAATGTTAGAATAATAAAAAGCATCACTACAAAATGTGTCAGGAAATTCCATAAAATTCAAAACCTATTCGTGCAGGTTTAAGAGGTATTTCTTCAAATGCGAGACCTATTTCTTTAAATCAAAAACGTATTTCTCAAAGTCCAGGACGTATTCCTCCAAATGCAAGTCTTATTCCTCCAAATTTATGACGTATTCTTTCAATTCACGATTTCCACTCTTTGAAATCGTGAACAACACACGAAGACCGTTTGTTTTTATTCGGGAACACTTCCCAGGCAGGAGACTTTACCTGCCCGGATTCCGTGGATGATCCTCGATGCTCGACTGGTCGCGGTTACCGTCAATACGGGAGAGAGGGAGACAGTACAGGCACAACAACGACACTTTCAAACGAATAAAACACTGAATCTATTTAGGAAAAATACCTAGTAAGTTTCTTTATTCAAAACTAAACACTACGCGTCGAGAATCCGCACTTCTGGAACTGGAGAAAATTGGGTAAACCCACGCTGTGATGGTCAGCCGGCCGGCGTCCAAAATGTCGGCGTTGGTCGAAAGGTAGTCACGCTTCTTGCAATAGGACTCCCGAAATCCTGACCAGGGCGTAAGGAGAGAAGACTCTGGGCACTAACCTTTGATCTGAGCCAAGATCTTCTAGTAGTCCATGGCACGGGTGGACCCAAATATAAAGTCAAAGAAAGAATTATGGTTGCCACGAGGTGTTGTTGACGGGTCAGAGAATCACACTGAAGATTTCCCTCAGCTGGCGGTGCGCGCGCACATCGGGCCCATTTAGTTTGGCTCGTACCCAAAAGGGTGTTCCACCGTCTAGTGTAAGTGACCGACGAATTCTCTTAATTTCAAATGTCGTGAAAACCATTTTTTGAACTGCTTTGAGATTTTTGGTATTTTTTCTCCAATGCCGACTGACCATCTTACAGTTCTTTTTACAACTAAAATACAAATCGAAACATCAATAGTTCTTTAAGAACGTCACAAGAGATATTCCTCCAAGTCCAAGAGGAATTCTTCCAAGTTTAAGACGTATTCCTTTAAGCCCAAGTCATAATCATGGAACCCAAAACTACACTTATTCAAATACACTCCACAAGTTCTGGAACATTTTTTACAGATGCTAAAGATGTCCCTGATGAAGTTGTATCCTACAAGCCGGACCTTTTCTAAAAAAAATTATTACAACACGTAACGAATACGATTTTTCTGAACACCGAGCGAGAAAGAATTGTTTTTAGAATAGAACAGGAACAGGGAATAGCACTCAAACACTATAAAAGAATTTTTGTTGCAAATACTAGTTAGATGTACAACGTTTTTGCTGGATTACATGTAGATCAAAACAGACGTGTATATTTTCTGCACATTGTTGGAATCATATTGTTTTTAGAAAGTGTAAAAGAATACTGCTTTTCTTGGAAAAGGGATCATATATATGGAAAAGATTCGGGCAACAATTGCTCCAGTTGACGAGGGTCTCAGGAAAAGTGTCAGTGACCCTGATCAATACTCTTGTGTAGCCGAGTAAAAGTAACATTTATTTCTTTGGTGAAATTTATTCTCTTTTCCGTTCTGTAAGTTTGACAACCTCTTGGGTCTGTGATAAAATCTCCTATCTATCGAATTAAACGGAATATCCTTTCACAAATGTAACTAGGGACTTGGCTATTTATGGTTTTCGATCAAAAGTCCACTTTCTCGTTTTGTCATGTTGATTTGCTTTCAAAGTTCGATTTAGAATGAAATGAATGGTGGAAACGCTTTTAAAAAGTAATTGGATACGTATTGGAGTTTGAATTCCCGCCGAGAAACTTCTGTATGTTAAATAAAAGTAATTTATTGTTAAATTGGAATAGACTGTAATTATATTATTATGCAAATAATGTAGAAATTACATTTTTAGTAACATTTAGCAACTTTAGTGGTGATAATCGTTTACTATTCTAATCAAACACCGACCAGTGATTGTAGAAACACGATGTGGCAGGCAATCAATAATCTTGTTTACGCTGTACTTTGCAATATACCTCTTTTCGAACTTCGATTAAGTTATTGGATTTGTCTGGTGGAAGAAACTATTTTAGTTTCTGATTGTTTATCGAATAATTATCGAAATTAAATTAGCTTAAAAGTCTTGAATCTAGAGATTGAAAGATTTAAAATAATACTACTAGTAGAAACAAAGTATCAATATACTAGTATCAGGTAGAAGAAATTAGGTTTGAAGAATTATATTGTGCTGATATGTAATCGTAATGTAGGACAAGATATTAGATTTTGAGATTAGAACGGCCCAACAAGACTCGGTTTGAGCTATAAATTTTCACTTACGTGACACACAGCTACAAGTATAGTTAATTGAACTATACGTTACAATTTGAGGAAATTTGGAACATTTCGTGTGCACGTAAAGTGACACCTTAAATGTGCGAAATTCCCTTATACAAGAAACACGAAAATTAATTCCTAACCTCTCAGTTAACAAGAGTCTAATCTTGCAGCATTTTCTGTGTTGCGACAAAATCTTGCTTTATTGTAAGATTCGTTTTACTTCAATGGAAGCTTTCAATTACTCTGCAATCCCCAGCAAGAAGCGGAAGGATTCGCTTAATTCCCCATCCTCAGAGTATTCCGTCTTGAATTGCGCATGGCAAACAGACTTAAAGAATTTATATTAAAACTTGTTCTAGCGTTCCGATTCCAGATAACAAATATAATCATCCATTTACTCATTGTAGACGAACACTACAGCAGAAGCGCTCAATACGGTGATCACAATAAAACTCAAATGTTAAATCAGTTCGAAACGACTGAATTGGAATGAACTGAAAATTCTTACAGAAAGTAAATCACATTAATAATTTATATAAAAAGTATATGAACTGATATCAACTCTGATAAAAAGGTAAAATAAAGTTAATAAAAAATATCTATAGATTTAATTAGAAGCAAATCGCTTTGTTTGCAGATTTAAAACGGAACATATTGAATAAAGAATTAAATTAAAATTAACATGCATTTTTTCTTTTCATTACACTGCAGTATTTGACACACCCATGTGATTTCACTTTCATTTCCAATAAAAAAAAGAAAATATTTTTTTTGTGTATGAAAAGAGCCAATAGTCCGGCATAACAATTAATACATTTTTTTAATAAATCACTTTTCTTGAATTATCATGCAAAGAGTCCATGTAACTTTTGTTTTCATTTTTGACCTGAAAGGAAGAATTCTTTTGAAGATCATGAAATGTAGTTTTGGTTTGTTATGTTAATTAATTATTAGTTCATTATTAATTTAGTTGTTACAGTTATTAGTAGAGAA
>WNHD01007698.1:0-11840 GCA_011057455.1 Ganaspis sp. Gsp50
AAACTCTAAACCCTTTTAAAAAATTAATCAAATTTTCGTTTCGTACATTTTGAGGTTATGTTGATAACCTAAAATATTTTATCTGGTAATTTAACATTACATTCTTAAGTTATTAACTTTTTTTGATAAAATTTGCACGTCTTTTGTAATTTTACGTAATATTTAACTCTGTAAAATTTGGAAATTACATATTTTATTAAAAGTACGATAGTATTTATATTAATAAAATTTATAATTAAAAATTTTTATTATATTTATAAAATGTTAATAAAAACTATCTAAATTGAATATTTTTAACGAATGTTACTAAATACTTAATAAAAATGTGATAGTAAACTTTTTTTACTACGTTTCTTGCGTTTTTCATTTCATTTTGTGCAGAAACAGCATAAGTCCAAAAGTTATTTTAATTTTTTTATGCGTAGGAAGACTATGATAAATTATTTTATACCTTATATTAATTAAAAAATAAATCAACCATAGCAAATTTTTAAACCTACTGGTTAGTGGAATATAATAAAAAAAGCAGAATTAAAAAAAATTCTCACAATTAGAACAAAAACAGTTTTTATTGATTCCTGAACAATTTTGTTTTATGGACTTATGCGGTTTCTGCACAAACTGTTTCAAATACTTTAAAGGATTTTCAAGTGTTTTGAAATATTTTCAAGTATTTTAAAATATTTTGATGCATTGAGAAGCATTTGAAAATATTTTGAAATATTGGGAACATTTGGAAATAGTTTAAAGTTATATTTAGTATATTTAAATATTGGAAATATTTGAATATTTTATAGTATTAGGAAATTTTGAAAAATGTTTAACTATTTTTAAATATTTTGACGAATTTTCAAATGTTCTATAGAATTTAAAAGTATCACAGTATTTTAAAGTAGTTTTAAGCATTTTCAAACATTTTAGAAAAATATTAAGTATTTTTAAACATTTCTTTGAAATATTTAGAATCTTTAAATATTTTTAAGTTTTTTCTGTAAAAAAGAGTACCTATATAATTTTTGTAAAACTTAAAATCATCAGAAAATAAAGAAATTAAATTAAAAAAATGAATTGTCATCGCACAAATAAAAATTCCATGAGATTTCCATGATTCCATGAGATTTCCATAATTAAATGAGTTTTCCATAATTCCACGAGGAATAATGAATCTCCTTGAGAATTCCAGGTTTGCCAGAGTTGCATAAATCCTAATCTGCATTAATCAAAAGTTGTAAGTTAATCGTGTCCAAATTAACTATAGTTGATGCCTGCTTGTATATACATATACAAGCAGACATCATAACATTGTACAATATACTTAATTTTTAAACTGATGGCTTTATGGTACAAGTTTGACTGTGTGCAACGAGGCCTAAATGTTTAGCTGGGCATTTGACTTCTATGGCCGTTGGTCATAAAGATGTGTATGTGTGTGTGTGTGTGCGTGCATGAAGACAGACATCAAGAGTCCCCTGCAACCGTGTGTTGGCGGGTGCGCGAGGGGACTATCGCTATCCTCTGTCTGTTGGCTTTTTCGATCTGGACCCTCAACCGAGTTTACGATCTCGCAGGAACCACGTACTGCACCGTACTGACGCGAAAGCCCTAGAATGCACTGTCGCGTCGTTCTTCTACATCTACATCTACATCTACATCATCTACATCTACACAACTGCAATAACCGTTCGCTCTTTGTCCGCTCAGCTGCCTTTCGCAAACGACGGTTCTCAACCAAAACCTTCTCTCCCTTCTGTCTTCCACGCTTCTATCACAACAAGTCTATAACTGTCATTTTACTCACAAAATCCTCATTCATTCGCCAAAATCCCCGTCTTTGGAATTTTCACTTTAGAAGCAGTAGCAATTTCATTCAGCAAAATAATAACTAGTGAATTCATCATCAGTAAATTAATCTCTCTAAATCTGAATTAGTAGTTTTTTTACTCTTGAAGAGTGCGGATTCGTTTACCCTTTGAAATAGCAAGAAATTTGACTAATAATCAGTAGAAAACTACTAATTTGTAGTAGAAAATTACTAATTTTAAATAGTAAGTTAAATAATCTTATGTTTTATTTTTATAATTTACTATTTCAAATTAGTAATTTTCTACTACCAATTAGTAGTACTACCAATTAGTTTCTACTAATTTATAGTCAAAATTCTTACTATTTCAAAGAGTAAACGAATCCGCACTCTTTCAGATTTAGAGAGATAATTAGCAAAAAATTGATCATTAATGAATGATCATAATTAAAATCATTAATAAAGCTAATCATTAATAAAGCTAACCATTAATAAAATTAACCATTAATAAAACTGTGTCCTCTTCTAGATTTTTGGAGTGTAATAACTCTATGCCAAATTTCATTATAATCAGTCAAAGCATTTTCAACTTGATTATGGTATACGCAAAAAAGCGTGGCACACACACATCTGGACATTAACTACAAACTTCGTATATTACACGTCAAATCGGATACCAATAAGATTTTTATCACTTTTGCACTTCAAAGTCACGTCGATTGATTGTTTAATGAACCTTCTAGCTCAATTATATCCAAAGTTATTTACTTTTTAAAAAACGAATTTTGAATCATTATCTTAAAATCGCTGGAACATTTTTCGTTACCGAATTTTTTATCGTATATGTATATATAATACCATGCAGTGTATAATATTATTTTCCTTAAATTAATTTCAAGACGTTAAAAATAAGTTTCAAGTTTATGCACTTGAAAATTTTTTATTTTGTGAAAGCTTTCGACGCTATCTAATCTTCAGAGATCACCTGCTCATTTGGCATTTTTATTAATCTGAATCATATGTATACTTGTAAGATGTATATGCATACATAATATATATATTATATAATAATATATATATATATATATATAATACATAATATATATATTATGTAATATTATCATGTAATTATATGATTAATTGTATTATTTTAAATTATTAAATTATATTATATTATGTAATACATCTTATACGTACTTAACTTTTTTATCGCCATAGAAAAAAAAGTTGCATTTACCAAAATCAAGGTTATACAACTAAAAATGTCCCTACCAAGCAAATTTTAACAATCTTGTTAAAATAAAGCAATCACAATTGTAATTATCGTAAAAAACAACAATTCAAGCATGTACAGGGTGACTCAGAATACAAAAAAACAAAAGAATAAAAAGTGGACGAAATTCTAAGACGCAACTATTTTTTCGTTTTTCGAAATATCCCTAGGCCCGTGTAGAAATTTTGCCATGGCGCTGATCGGGCCCAGATATGACATGGCCAATTCAGGAATGAAACGCCCTGCCCGATCGGGGCCACATCAGGATTCTTGGGCCATAATGTGGCAATTTCTACCCGGGGGATATAAATCCCAGGAATATTTCGAAAAACGAAAAAATAGTTAAATATAAATCCCAGGGAATAAACTGAGTCGGAAATATGAATATACAGGGTGAAGAGTAAAGCACGTTACAAAATCGGCGAATTTCTAACAATTCTTATTTATCTTCTACTTTCTTATAATTAAATATATTTTGTTTCTTCCAACTTCCTCTAGTTTCTGATTTTTTAATTTACTTTCGCTATATTCTGATTCACCCTGTACATAGATTTTTTCGATTCATTTGTGTGCTATATTGAATCAGCGAAGTTTCGCTAATTCGTTTTAAGAGAGCAGAATTTTTTTCTAGTTTCCGATTTTTTGGTTTGTTGTATAACTACATTCTGATTCATCCTGTATATATGCAAAAACGATCGTAAAAAAGTATCCGCTTTTATTTTTCTCTGTGTTTTTTTTGTGATAAGATCCACCAAAATATACACATTCTTTTGCAGATACCTTCTTTGTTGGAAGCACTCTTTTTGTAAAAGTTGCAAATTGTTTTCACGTTTATTCCAAAATCCAGTGCTTCATTTCCAAATATTCCAAAAAATATTTTAATCATATTTCCAAAAATAAAAATAAAATCCATTTCCAAAAAAGTCTCTGGAATACGATGAGTTTTACAATTGTTGCGATCTTTAGCTGTTGACAGATAAACAGCTAAAGTTTTAACTGTTGTGATATATATATATTTTTTTTATTGCGTTGTTCATTCTTACATTTTGTTATAGAACAACGAAATTTTGGTACAGTCACAAAAATGTCAATTTTACGTAAAATGACTTTCTTGGCTATGGGAAAATAATTTTTAAAAAAGTACCTAAATTGCTATAGATGATTAATAATTCGAATTTGAAATTTTTTTAGTTTTTTGATATAATATAATATAAGATTTTTTAGTAATTTAATATATTGAAGTATATAATATAATAGTAATATAATATAATAGTAATAGAATTTAAAAAAAGTAATATAATATAATAGTAATATAATATAAAAAAGTAATATAATATAATAGTAATATAATATAAAAAAATGTAATATAATATAATGGTAATATAATATAAAAAAAGTAATACAATGTATTAAAAAACTAAAAAATGTTTAACTATGTACATATAGTTAAGAAAATGATTGTAAACAGTTTGCTTAACATGCAAGGAATAAAATGTTATTATTCTTCTTTGTAACATTGAGTGAGTTTCATGGAATGCTATAATGCTTTTATTAAAGTAAATTATGAATATTAATTCTTGCAATAAAATGTATGTAACAAGTTGTGCAAAGTTATAATGCCAGCGGCGATTACAAAATAGCATTTATTGTGAATTTTTCAAAGATCTATTGAGCAAAAAATCTTGTTAATTTTAAATGTATAAGAGAAGCGTTTCATTAGAGGTTGAGCAACTGATACTTTAATCGTCAAGTTATTCCAGTCGATGCGATAACAAGGTTCGTCAGAGTTCGATAATGCGTTTATCACGATCCAGTGAGACGTCTTTTGAGGCCTGCGGTTAGCGTTCCTTTCTGAAAACCGTGTAATTCCCTAGTCAAAGGCTTTTTCATCCGTCCAGCAACTAATGCACGGAAAAAATTAATCCTCTACAAATTCATCGACTGTGTCACAAACACTGCACCGGATATGAACAAATACTTGCTAAAGTTTCAAACTTTATATATTGATACTACATTATACATTGATACTACTTTATAAATTGATACTAAAAAATGCATGCTAAAAATATGTTAAACATAATAAAAATATAGATAATATATAACATAATAAAGTATAGATAATATATAACATAATAAAGTATAAAATAAAGTATAAATAAGTATATAGTAATAAAGTAAAAAATATAATAAAGTATAGATAATATATAACATAATAAGGTATAGATAATATATAACATAATAAAATATAGATTACAACTGTACAACTGTATTTCTAAGCAAATTATATTGCTAAATAAATCACGACACTGTACATGAATGCTATAGGTCACTTCTGTGTATTTTTGAATACTATAGGTAACTTTTGCACATGCGTAACTGTCAGAGATGACTTTTGCGCATGCGAAAACGTCATAGGTGACTACTGCGCATATTTCTAGCTCACAGGTGACTTCTACGCATTTCTGAATACCATAGGTCACTTCTGCGCATGCGTACATGCCATACGTGACTTCTGGCCAAGCGCACAATTTGTAAGTGACTTCTGCGCATGTTTCAAACCCATAGATGACTACTGTGCATTTGTGATTGACATAAATGACTTCTGCGCATGCGAAAATGTCATAGGTGACTAATGCGCATGTTTCAAGCTCACAGGTGACTTCTGCGCATTTGTCAATGCCATAGGAGTCTTCTGCGCATTTGAGAATGCCATAGGTGCCTTCTGCGCATTTGAGAATACCATAAATGTCTTTTGCGCATTTGAGAATGCTATGAATGTCTTTTGCGCATGCGTAAATGTTATAAGTTACTACTACGCACTTGTGAATACCATAGGTCACTTCTGCGCATGTTTAAAACCCATAGATGACTGCTGCGCATTTGTGAGTGTCATAGATGACTTCTGCGCATGCGTAAAGCTCATAGATCACTTCTGCGCATGCGTAAATGTCATAGATGACCCCTGCGCATGCGTAAAGCTCATAGATGACTTCTGCGCATGCGTAAATGTTAAAGGTAAACTATACAGCCCATAGGATCTAATTTGCCAAGTATTTAGCACGTTTTGTGCGATTGAATCGGTATAAATGTTTGTCGCCTGAGGTAATCTATGTATTAACGGTTGTTTAACAAATCGTATACAGCTTTTTAATATTTATTTATTTATTTACTTAAATAAACCAATAATAATAATAATTTAATATTTTGGTTAATAATAAGCAAATAATAATTTAATATTTTGGTTAATAATAACCAAAATATTAAATTTTTTTTAAATTCCATATTAATTCTAAATTTTTAATTATTAAAAGAGATATTTTCAGATATTAAAAAAATGCTCTATAAGTACGTTTTAATGGATTTTTAAACTGTTTTATACTGCAAGTTGATTTTCTGGAGGTGCGTTACTGTTGCAAATGATGAGGATGAGGAACAACATGCAGAATTTAATTTGCCCTCTTCCATAGTGAGAATGATAAACAGATTACAATGTAGGCCATCCATGCCCGGAAGTACTTTGACTGATGTCATAAACGAGTCCAATGAACTATTACGAACAATAGCACTCAATATTCTAAAGCACACACGAGGTTACCGAAACTTTTCCTATGCATTTGACTTTTCGCTAAAAATATCCTTTTCTAATGCAAAAGTTTGTTGATATTACCCAATTTTGCCATACCTTTTTCGACAAAAAATTGGTACAATGTAGTGCGTTTTTCGATATCGGAAAACATGCTTGAACTAACCTAAGCAACTATGAACATCTAATTTGTATATATCGTTTAGTTCACCTATGCTTGTTTTACTACAATGAGTCAAGTTCTGAACTCTTATTATTATATTTTGGCGAGACACGTACTTTGTGACATGTAGCAAATTAAAAGAGTTTATAAGGTTTTTTGAGAAGTCTGAGGATCTTTATAATCACTTTCTGTATTTTACAAATATTTGCTTCATGTTGCTACTCATGTCAATTTGTTTTATAAACTTCGTTTGCGAAACCAGAACGAGAACCATATGATAAATACTTTGATATAGCATACCTTGTTGTATCACCTTATTATACCACAATGTTATAACACCTTGTTATAGCACTTTGTTATAACACATTTTTATAGCACATTGCTATAGCACATTGTTATAACAAATTGCTATAGCACATCGTTATAGCACCTTATTAAAGCACCTTTTTATAGCATCTTGTTACAGAAATAGCAACCTGTTGTAGCATACGGTTGTCATGACAACCATTTTTCGAAAGATAAGTAGAAACATAGAGATCAAACGGAGATGGAGAAGCAAAATGTTTGAAAAGAGGAGTGATAATTTTTTTCTTTTGCATACAGGTCTAACAGCACCAATTAAGATCTTACGTTGTTGTGGTCGGATGGTTAAGGAAATAAAAAGAAAAGCTGCTATTACGAGTAAATTACGATCACCCACAATGAAGATGATCGAGAAGAACAAGTCGGAGATTAGCGTAGTTTCGGCGAATCCAAAGGATGGAATTTGCAGGATGTTTCAGGACCACCCAGCATGTCTGTGCCTTAGCATCACAAATTCTAACATTATATTATACAAACTTACATTATACATATCATACAAAATCTAGATATATACCTATTCTAGTAAATTTCTGCACTTAAGAGCGTATCATAAAAATGTATATATAAAAAAGTAACTCAGTGATTACAAATTGAGTTACATAAGACCTTAGATACTCGAGTATATGTATATATACCTATGTTTGTCGCCTCTTTTGTTCAGGATCCTAAACAAGAGGCTACAAAAATGTTAATACAAGTCTGTATAGCGTAATCGTATCACTCTCTACATCGTTTATTTATTTTAAAAGAATGTACGTGTTTTAATCACAGTTTTCTTGAAAGTATGAAATTGATCACAAAAAGTACCAAATTGATCACAAAAAGTATGAAATTTATCACAAAAAGTATCAAAATTATCACAAAAAGTATCAAAATTATCACAAAAAGTATCAAATTGATCACAAAAAGTATCAAATTGATCACAAAGAGTACCAAATTGATCACAAAATCTTCATTAATTTGATATGTTTGATATCAATTTATTACATTTAAGAAAACTGTGATATTGATATAAAGGTCAAATGGTTATTTACTATTAATGTAACAGTAAAATGGTTAATAGAATGGTTTGGTAAAAGGGCTATTTACTATATTAATGTAATGTAGTAAATATTAATGTAATATAGTAAATGTTAATGTAATATAGTCAATATTAATGTAATATAGTAAAATGGTTATTTACAATGACTGTTCTGTTTTATAGAAAGATTTCGCTGTTTCAGGATTTTTTTCCGGCGATTTGTAACTGACAATTTTGAGGTTATGTTTAACTGATCTTGAGGCTGTTCACTTCCGATTTTGAGGTTACGTTTGTTCTTTGATTGACTTTGACTAAAAATTGATATTTGACCTCTAAAATCACCATCTTCAACAATTTTATACTAATAACATAACCTCTTTTGAGGCTAAAATTCTACAATACTGATTTGTAAATTCTTTAATGCGATTTCTTCAATCACGCATGGTTTCTGTATATAGAAAAAGATACAGCAATGGATAAAAAGTGTGTTAACTTTGTTAAATACGTATTTTAAGAGGTTTAAAGGTACGCCCATAAAGAATAAGCGTTTTGTTCAACGCCCTAATTATTTTTACGACCACACACTCAATTTCTTGCCTGCGATTTCATCTAAGATTTCACACTTTGAAATTAAGCACAGAATTTTTATTTTTTATTTCTACTTCATCGGTATCACTGTGTGCTTGAATTGATTGGACGATTTAAAAATTAAATTTTAAGGTAGACCAGTAGGAGTATAATATACGTATATACATGTCTAAAAACTCGGCAACTTTCGCCATACGTGCAGTCTTTGCGAGAATATAGCTGGATCTCGTCCTTGAGAGATCAGACAGTTGGCGGTAGAGAGTGAATGGGACTTTGTGTTTCGCTTGTTTCCATATTGGCAAATTTCCTCTCCGGTAACCTTTAAACCCAATTTGTCTTTTATTATTATTTAAAACTCATTTTAGCGCATTTATTTCATTAATATTATGTATTTTCAACAAAAAACGTAAAACAAGGGCCAACAATGTTTGCTAGTGAAATTGAGGTTATGATTTTCTTCAAAATTAGACCAAAATTGAACAAGTGTGTATATTTAAAGTATTATATGTAGCATAATTTTATTTAATTGTTGCTAAAAATGTAGTATTAATATTGTCATTGTTATTACTATTATCATTAATATAATTTATTATTATTATTATTTTTTTTACTAGGGGGGCCCTGCCCCCCTGCGTGCTTCACGCCCCCTTTTTCTTTTGTCCTTTGAGGAGCAGTTTTGATGTAAAGTCTAATTTTGAGACTCAATTTGATTTTATTTTTACAAGCATAACCTCAAAATAAAAGGTCATTTAGGGAAATTTTGAGCTCTCTAAATCCAAATCAGTGAGATTCCTCTAATTTTATGTAAATGTCTTAAATTTTTTAAATGTCTTCCACCGCACTTAAAAAAAGCGAAAATTGACTTATTTTAAAATAAGATTTCACTTATTCTAAAATAAGATTTCACTTATTCTAAAATAAGATTTCACTTATTTTAAGTGCATGGAAGAATTTTGACTTAAAATAAGTGAAATCTCACTTATTTGGATTTAGAGAGAGATTAAGTTCGATTTGATCTTTATAAACATAACCTTAAAATAAATGGTTTAATTGAGATCTTCTCTTTCTTCTTCGAGGTTAAGAAAGGTCAAGCATAACCTTAAAATTGGAGCTCAAACCAGAGATCAAACGTAACCTCAAAGCACACTGAGAAATTGGGTCGGTTAAAAGTAACCAAAACACTGCTAATATAGCACCTGCAAACTTCTGTTGATTATATTTAGCCGAATAACACATTTACATATAATCATCGGTTGTTTATAAGTAACCGTTTTACTCGGTTAAATTCAGCAACTAAGTTTGCAGGTGCTATATTAACAGAGTCGTTTTCTTAGTGTAATGAGGTGTAACAGAGGTCAAACATAACATTAAAATTGAAGGTCAAACAGAGAAGGAACATAACATCAAAATTAGAGGTCAAACAGAGGTCAAACAGAGGTCAAATAGAGATGAAACATAACATCAAAATTAGAGGTCAAACAGAGGTCAAACAGAAGTCAAACAAAAGTCAAACAAAAGTCAAATAGAAGTCAAACGCAGAAGTCAAACAGAAGTCAGACATAACCTCAAAATAAAAGATTAATTAGACCTCGCCGGATCAAAAAATCATGAAACAATTGTGGTGGCAAAATCTTTTTTAAATATAAAGTGTTACAATAAAGTGAATATATTAAGAATTGACATTAACTGCTGTCGATCACTGAAGCATTGAATGACGACTACTAGTGCATTTACCTTGTCGCAATTTATTGCTCCTATTTTATTCGTTAAGACGATTTTTAAATGAAAATTTGTGTACGTGAGTATCAAAAAATTCCATGGAAATGTACATTTGAAGAGCAAATCCTTGAAAACATGTGAATCGAATACAAGGTAATCAGCATTTTACGACGATAACAAATCGCGGGTGCTATTTAACTTGCATATTTTTTGTTTCTGTTGTGAGAAACTTTTTTTCTATAAAAACACTGTGAAACAAAATAAAATAGAAAATCCCAAGACAGTATGTACGAAAGTAAATTTTAAATGAAGAAAGTTCTATCATAATGAAACTAAAGAAATTTTGGATCATTTTTAGTATTTAGCACTATTCGTAGAGTTTCTGTGGCACTGTTCACAGAGTTGACTGTATTTGCAATCGAAAACAATTTTCGAAAAAAAAAACTTTTTTTGCAATTCAGAAAACAACAGAAATTTTTCTTAAAAATCGCCTTTTATTTGCAAGAATTAAAAACGAAATTTTAATCAAGAAACTTTAATCAAACATAACCTATAATTGTTTTAATTTTCATAATTCATAATTTATTGTTATTTGTAGGCTTTTAAAAAATTGCACAAAAGAAAGATGATTCTTTAATTTTCTACTCAATTTGCGATATTACAGTCTTTAGACCGAATCAGCGAAAATTCGCCATATTTGTACAATCTGATCTGCGAATCAGCGAAAAGTCGCTGTAAATCATCGACTTTTCGCTGATATGAAGAATTTTCGCTAATTCAGTTTAGACTTTTATCTTTTCTTAACATATTATTCTTAATAAAACAAGGTCATTTTCATTAAGAATAATATGTTAAAAATGTTTAAATAAATGTTAAATATTAATTAGTGATCGTCAATTATGGCTTCAATTATCGGCAGTAGTTAATGTCAATACTTAGCAGCACAGTTTACGTAAAAGTATCAAATTAATATCTTAAATATCAAATTGATAAAGATTTTGTGATTAATTTGATACTTTTTGATGATCAATTTCATACTTTTTGCGATCAATTTGATACTTTTTGTGATCAATTTGATACTTTTTGGTATCAAGTTGATACTTTTTTGGTGATCAATTTGATACTCTTTGCGATCAATTTGATACTTTTTGTGATCAATTTGATACTTTTTGGTATCAAGTTGATACTTTTTTGGTGATCAATTTGATACTTTTTTGGTGATCAATTTGATACTTTTTGCGATCAATTTGATACTTTTTGCGATCAATTTGATACTTTTTGTGATCAATTTGATACTTTTTGGTATCAAGTTGATACTTTTTCGGTGAT
>WNHD01007701.1:0-10505 GCA_011057455.1 Ganaspis sp. Gsp50
TTTGTCATTATTTTTTTAGTAGGGATAAAATAAATTTAATATGATTTTTGATTACAAGACAATAAATTCAGGTTCATTGTTTCAATAGGCGCGCATCGCCTATTGAAATATTGAAATATTTGCATCTAGTAGTTACAAATTTAAAGACGAAAATGAAATTACTGTAGACTTAAGTTTACCATTGTATAGAATCGACGGCTTGTTCTGACCAATTTCCTAGCCCACCTCCGTTTAAGAAATTCAAGCAATCAATAAAATGAATTGTTAGAACATGGATTTTTAGCGCCGTTGAAATCTCCGTTGCTGGTAGAATTTGGTTCGAGTTGTCCAGTTGTTGGGAAGTATCTGGCATGATTTTTCTAGTTGAAAAACTTGTTTCGACCACTTTATCCATTGATTTAAAAGCGTTGATGGATGGTAACAAACGTAGTTCACCAACTTTACCACAAATATCGTTGTCCTTGAGATATCAGCAGATTTAAGCAAAACACGGCATGCGTTGCCTTCGAATTGCCGTCCATGATAATTTTTGGAAACTAGATTAAGTTTTTCCGGCCACAAAAATGCCACTGGCTCTGATAGTGTGGGTACAAGTCCATCCCAAAACAAATGATTGACAAATCCCAAAAGAACATGTAATTCGGGTATAATGCATTTCTCAAGTACGCATACATTATCATCTTCGTCAAAGAGTGGGGGATTCACCGTGCTGTGACACTCAGGAGCAAGTTTTCGAACTTTTTTAGATTCTCAAATTTACGAAAGTCATTTCTCAAATCTCCATAAGTTTTAAGGGTGATAGTTTCGTTGTAATCATGATTCTCAGAATGATTGTCTCCGGAACGACGCAATTCCTCCAAAGAAATAAAACAATATGGACACGGAAATGTAGACGTTGCTATTTGCATCCCATTGATCAGCAACATTAATTTGAAGTCACAAACCAACTTAAATGAGATTTTATTGACATCTGTCAAATCAAACAAACTTTTCCCATTTTCATATGTTTCCTTTATGTTTGGAACTATGCAGCGGATGATAGTTCTCTTCACGCTTGTTTATTTTGCTTTGAAACCAGCAGAACCGCCTTCAGTATACAATTTCGTTTTTTTCTTTGATGGTTCTTCAAAGTCATCTGGTTGTTGACGCTCCTCAGATGAGTAATTTTCTGGAATTATAGTCAAGCAAATTTTGACAAAACCTGCACCTCCATCTGCCATCAATTTTACGGAGTAAAACCGATGAACTTTCTTGCTTCTACTCCCGCTTCCACTAGTTCTGTAGCGTTGGCCCAAATGACGGACCGCTATTCTTTCGAGCCTGAAGATTCAAATAAATAAGAACCACTTTTATAAAGATCACTCAACTGTCTTTGCTTGTTTACAAAATGCTCGGCATACTTTTTTGGAACTGCATTACGGCCTACTCTCGCGCGTATGAAATTGTCCAAATCTTCATTAGAAAACATGTCAATTTTGTTTGAAACAGGTTTCATATAAAAAACTTTTGGTTTACCTTTATTATTGCTCAGCTTTATTGACAATTTTTCTAAGATTTCTGTACTTTTTAAGTTCCATACAACGGAACTTATTACATTTTCCACTTGCTTTGTAGGTAATTTTTCTAAAATATTTGTTATTCAAGCCGTTGTTAAAATTTTATTTTTGCAATTGTGATTTTTCCCTTTTCCAAATGGTTGATAACAGTTCTTGCAAAGCGCTATACTTTTCGAAATTTTAGCATCTTCAACTGACGTTTCATCGTTCAATGTAGCGGACGTAGAGTATTTTACTTTTGTTTTTATATATTTTCCGTTGGGTTCGTCAATTATGGTAATGAATTGACGACCTTCACAACGAGACTGTTCAGGTTTTTTTGGAGAAATAGATCTTTCTGTCAGGCAAATATAACATACACAAATTTCAGAATTTGCCGATCTTGTATCCTTTTTCAATTGAATATCATCGTAATTTATTTTTGGCTGTAGAGGTCTTTTATTAACGCTCTTTTCGAATTCTAGCAAAGTTGTAGAACATGTTGCACAGATACCAATTGGGAATTTACTGTTTGTCATAGAAAAACAATTTTTTACACCGAAATTGATTTTTGTACTGCCGGGGCAGGACACTTTTTCTCGATTTTCTTAATGAGTTTTAGCAGAAAACTTAAACATTTTAAATAACTTTCTTATGCTTAGTAACAATTGAGAAACACGAGTCAGTCAATGTTTACTTTTAGAAAAATGACAAATTTTTATGGGTTCTATTACCACATCAGAAAAAATTCGTGAGTATTCTATTAGTTGTATATACATTCAAATTACTATGCATTCATACCATTATTAATTACAAAGTAAGATATAATGAAAAAAATGTATAACAACAGGTTCAAATATACTTTACAATTATAAGTACATCTATTGATTATTACATTTATTATTGTTGTTGTTTATTAGACACATATAGATATATATATATAAAGCAAACTTTCCTTATAGGGACAATAAGTATTATGCCTAAATCAGGTGATGTTCATGAATATACTTAATTATAATAATAGTGATCGATATAATCACTATTATTATTAAGTGCCACCGAGTGATAAATTCAAATTAATATTATTATACTTAATTATCTTGAAAAAATTATCATTTTCGATTTAGGTCAATGCAAAATTTTCATCGTGAAGGTGTTTAAAAACACAAAATGCAGTCAAAAAGTTGCCACAAAGAAAGCTCATAACATTCTGCTTCGTGTACGGTGTTATTAATAAACTATTTTTTATAAAACCTTGTATTATTCCCATAAAACGAGGAACTAACAAGGGTACCCGAGGAGTGTATCACCGATTTGCTTGATTTTGATATTTTTTTTGAGGTTCCCTAAAACGATTTTATTTTTCCACCACATTTAGAAGGAATAACCATTAGGGTGGTCGTTGAAGATTACATTTTGTATTTTTGTCCATTTCCGCCACTCATTTTGTCACAAATTGAAAAAAGAATAAATACGTATTTCTTTATTTTTCTTTAAATTAATATTTAATGGTGCCTGTACGTCATTGAAATTGCATATATTTCGCATGGGAAAAATACGCTTTTTCGTAGATTTTTTGTAAAATCAATGAAAATTAATATTTTTTCACCGGACTACTGTCTTTCTCTTCAAAAACGTTCAAAAAATAACATGCAATTATTTACATATGATATTTTTGTTAAGTTTCCTATCCTTTACGGGGCCCAAAGGTTGATCAAAAATAAACCAAAATAGGTTATCATTGGCAAAAAATATTAGTACTCAACAAAACGCGAAATTTAAACTACTTATTATAGTTTTTATTGTTTTTAGGTTACTGATTACAAGTCTGAACTCATATTATGAAAATTTAAAAAGGCGAATCTAATATTGCGGACATGAAAATTTAGAAATTACTCAATTTTTCTGAAACTTGGTATCAAGGGAATTTGGGCTCCCTACTTACAAAATTAAAGTTTGAAATTTTTGAATCTGACTTCAAGTTTGTAAGTAAGGAGACCAAAAACCCCTTGATATCAAGTTTCATAAAAATTGATTAACTTCTAAATTTTTATGTCCGCTAATTTGGATTCGCCATTTTTAAATTTTACGATATGAGTTTAGATTTGTAATTCTCTAAATCAAATTTCCTTTACATATAAATGTAACATATGAGTCCCTGATCAAATGTCCGGATGTGTGTGTGTGTGTGTGTGTGGATCCCCCTTTTTTGTGAACACGATAACTTGAGAACAGTTTAAGATATTGTAGGGAATTAAAGGTATACAACATATATATGTTGTTGAGAATTTCAGGAGAGTGGGTTTTGAATGATTTTCAATAGAATTTCAATAAAAAGGAGATGGATTAATACTTATGATATTTGGGAGTTTAAGGGGAAGGGTATGATAAAATAAAAGCAAAGTTCTGCTTTGCTTCAGTCTTTTCGCTTAAGAAATTAATTGGGACAACAACGCCGTTTATATATAGATCGCCGATAATAAATAGGTGAGTGTAAAAAGGTAGACTTTGGTGTTTTGATTCTAATCTTTATTTTGTTAATTATATGCAATAAATTTGGTGGGTTTCTTATTATTTTGTTGAAAATAGAGTGGCGTTTAAATTTAAATAAGTGGTATATTCGCAAGAGGCACGTGGGAACATTTAATTCCATCCGAAGGTGATTGAGAGGATTTCGAGCCAAATTTTATAAGCGAAATGAATAAAGAAAAGAAAAAGGGATTTTCTTACTCCACAGAAATTGGGGATCTCTTAATCATTAATTTGAGAATCCATCTCCTTCCTTGGTTGGATCACGCAATTCACCATTTTTGCTGCCAAAAACGTACCAGAGAAAGCGATAATTTTCTTTTGTTTATTACAACTAATTGTTTAATGTGAATGTTGTATGTTTATGTTTATTTTTTGAGGGAAATATTTTTTTACTGAAAATATTAATTATTTTGTAAATAATCAGGAACGTATTGATTGACTGAGGAGTTTGGACCGCTAAACGATCTCAATTACATATGAAAGACGTTTCTTTGACAATTGAGTTGTAAACAATTTTTAAAAAAATTCGTTGATTATTTGTTTCTGCTATTGAGGGATTATTTCGGACGAGTCCTAAAAAAATAAACTATTAGAATTCTATATTCACTTACTGTTCTTCTTTTTTGTATATTTACGTTTAAACATTCATTTATTTATTTGTCTCTTGTAATTTTCTACAAAATTTTATTTAATTAAAAAAGTATTGTTACAACTGGCGCCCGAACAGGGACACGAATTATTAGGTGTCTTGCAGATTGAATTTTATATCATAATTCGTTTTTCATTGTCGTGACTCAGAGATAATTAGAATGCAATTTAAATTCTTGAGTCATTGTATGAGGACAAAAGAAAGTTTATAATTTTGATTGTGATACTAATCGTAGTTAAAGCCTATTGATAAATTTGTATTGAATTGTTAAGTGTACTGATATTTAAGAACGGGTTTGGAAGATAATTTAAAGGCGTCAACTGCTCAAGTTGAAAAGGTAAAAGATGAAATCGCAAAATTGCGTCAAACACATGAAACTAAAATTGAAAATTTAAGCACGGATATTATAAATTTGCGTAAGCTTAATTCATCACAAAATGTGCGGTTGACGGTTTTACAGGATAAATCAGAGGAGAAATCCGGGAGTGATATTGATCGGCTTATTCAGACATTAATCGATGGTTTTAAGAATTTGAATTATGACACGAAGCCACGGATATTTAGTGAATTTCAGAATCCGTCAGTTTCCTTGGCAAGATTAGAAAAAAATTTTAGTATTAAACATTTAACGCACACTAATTGCATATTCTATTTAGATGATGTTTTTACTGGTAGAGCCAAATTGTGGTACGATTCTCAAAAGTTTACAAATTATAAAGATTTTAAAAAGGGTTTTTTGAAAGAGTTTTACTCAGTTCCAGTACAGGTACGGGCGATAGCAAATTGGTTGGCAAAAATATTTAATCCCGCGTCCGATCAGTTAAATTCTTATTTTTTAAAACATGTGAATGATTGGATGAATACGAATTGCATTACACGGTGAATCAACAATTGTCAATTCGTGCTCGGGAGATTTTGGCTACAATCGATTTTAAGGATTTTGATAAAATCTCAGAAGTTTCAACACAATTGGATATGACGTTTTCGGATCAAAAGAGTAATACTCGAAAATCTTTTCAGCAGCCGGATGATCTTAAAAATAATCAAAATGATCACGGTTCATCAGAAGGAGTGAAGTCTCGGGAGTGCGGAACGGGTCCGAGAAATAATTCGCAATCTAGTAGCGGAAGGGGAAACTCTATGGCCAACGTTACATGTATGCGTGTGAATTCGAATCCCTATTACGAATCTGAATCTCAACCGTTTCGATCTGAGCGTTATGATGATAGGAAAAATGGGCGTGAACCTAAGGTGCGTCTACCAGACCTGTCTGTTCCACTTTCTTCTTACTTCCGTTTAGGCAGTAAAGTGAGCTCTCTCGATTTCGGTAATTTAAACTGGCAAAGGGCGCGACTTGGAATATTGAAACGTCGCGCCCATGCATTTATGATGATTTTCTGGATTTGGGAAAAGAAATTTGTAATGAAGAGATAGATAAAGAAAAATCACAATCGCGCATTCCTCAAAGCCGTCGTTTAATTATTTCTATATTTCCGATTCCGACGTTGATTGATACGGGAAGCCAGGTGACGGCAATTTCGGAAGATTTTTATCAATATTTGCTGTTACATGTTAAATTAAATATATTACCAATATCAAATATCACTTTGTTTACTGCAATTGGAAAGGGACCGACAACAATAAAAAATCAAATATCGTGTGAAATGATAATAGGTGACCATGGAATCGGTGCTAATTTATTAATTGTACCTAGGTTATCTAATCCAATTATATTAGGCAATGATGGGATGCTTGAAAATATGGTGGTAATCAATTATGAATTAGCGGAATTGATTATTGATGGATCGCGTTTGTCAAAGTCGTGCGTTTTATTTGGTAGAAAGATATCGGTAAATTTAAAAGGCATGCAAGAAAACAATGATATTAAATATATACAAATGATTGGTGAATGTTATACTCAGAATGTTAAAGTGGATATTATCGAGCAAGGGGAGAGAGAATTATCAATCGAGAATCATAATTTTAAAGGAAATAATTTTGACGTTTTAAAAAAGGTAAATGTGGTATGAGGGGAGAGTAAGAAAAATGAAGATTTGGATATCGGGGGGTGTAATGGGATTGAGGGATTCTCTGATCAATCTAGGAGAATTGAGGTTTTTGAATGCCCTTTAAATCCAGTAACATCGGGGAATTTAATTTTTGAGAAGGATTACGTAGAGTCGACGAGTGTTGGCGCTGAATTTTTTGATGAGTCAGATATAAGTAACGAATTTCAATTGAACGGTTTGGGACCAGAATATGATTTTGATAATGAATTGAAAAGAATTACTGACGAATTGACGGAGATAGGTTTGGAAGAGAAAGCAGAATTTTATAGGATCATGTAGAAATTTAAGTAATTATTTACACCGAAAAATGTTAGCGTGGATGTTGAACTGTATCGATTGAGTTTAAAGCCACATAAAGAGATATTTCGCAAAGCCTATCCTGTGCCTTTGGCACATAGAAAAAAGGTTGATCTTGCAATTCAAGAAATGTTGAATAATGGCATTATTGAAGCGTCCAGCAGTTCTTATTGTAATCCGATTCGCATTGTGGTAAAAAAGGATGATTCAAAACGCGTGTGTTTGGATGCTCGTTATTTGAATAACATAATTGATAATGATCACGAGACACCGCCTTTAGTCTGCGAGTTGTTGCAGAAGTATCATGGAATTAAATATATTTGTACTTCTGATTTTGCGGCTGGGTATTGGCAGATCCCGCTGCAATCAGATACTCGAAAATATACTGTTTTTCTGTACAACGCAAAAATGTATCAGTTCTGCCGACTGCCATTTGGACTGAAGACGGCTGGCTTGGCGTTCATCCGCTCGATTCATTCGGCGATTGGTAATCAATTTGACGAAGAATTAACGGTATACATTCATGATTTACTTATAACTAATTCAGGAAATTTTTATAATCATTTGCACTCTTTGAATCGCATATTTGCGGTTTTACAGATGTGGGATTTTACATTGAATTTGAGTAAGACACTTTTTTTTAAACAGAGCGTTAAGTTTTTCGGACATGAATTGTCAGTGGAAGGGGTACGCCTATTACAGAATAAGTTGGATGTTATCCGGAATTTTGAAGTGCCAAAAAATAGAACGGAATTGCAACAGTTCGTGGGCATGTGCACGTATTACCGGCAGTTCACAGTTCAACACCCAAATTTATTGGCACCGTTTAGGGACCTTTTAGGCGAAAAATATCAGTGGAAGTGGACGGAGGGCCATTGTCGATCGCTTGAAATTATGAAGGAGGCATTCACGAAATGTGTAATGTTAAGTCATTACATACCGGATCAAATTTATAAATTGCAGACAGACGCCTCAGATTTTGGTGTTAGCGGTATATTGTATCAATGTAATGATGCGGGAGAACATAAAATAATCACTTTGGTTAGTCGATGTTTAAATTCGGCCGAAGCTAATTGCATGCCAACGGAAAAAGAACTCCCTGCAATAATATACTCTATCACAAAACTGAGAACGTTTTTATTGGGAAGGAAATTCTTAATAATAACTGATCACAAAGGTCTGGTTTTTTTAATTCGACTCCGTATTTGAATGCCCGATTAATTCGTTGGAGTTTATTACTTCAACAATACGATTTTGACGTCGAGTATTGCCGAGGGTCCGATAATGTAGTCGCGGACTTTTTTAACCGCAATCCCGTTGGAAAATTCGAATCAGCGAGTCCAAATCGTCTCTCAATTGATGTTTTGTCGTATCAGACCGAAATTAGGGAAAATTATGAGTATTCCTTGATTGATTTTGGTAAAGATTTGAAGAATTTATTGAAAAAACTCAAATCGTTACAGCGACAGGATTCAAGGATTAATGCAATTATTACTAGAGTTGAAAAAAGTGAATTGATGAATATGTTTTATATAGAGGAAGATATATTGTTTAGATACAGTAGTGTAGATAATAGTTGGCAGGTGGTAATTCCGGAATCTATTACGCATGATTTAATTTATTGTATTCATTCTAAGCTGGGACACCCGGGTGTATTTAAGACTTTTTCGTATATTCGTCAATTTTCTTATTGAAAATTTATGTCGAGGGAGATAAAGAGATTTGTTTTGTCATGTGACTTATGTCAGAGAGTCAAGGCGTCAAACGTAAACATGGAGGGAGCGTATCATATGGTGTGTGCATCAAAACCGCGAGAATTGATTAGCGTAGATATTTTTGGTCCATTGCCTCGCTCCACGACGGGAATGGAATATATTTTTGTTGTTCTTGTCGTTTTCTCAAAATAGGTCCGCTTGTATCCGATAAAGAGAGAAACTACAGATACCGTGTTAACGAAATGGTTCCAATCTTATTTTCCGGAAATGGGTATTCCAAAGAAAATTTTGTCCGATAATGGTACGCATTTCTCATCGCCTAAATGGGGACAAAAGTTGTGCGAGGCTGGCATCGATTGTCTATTCTCTTTAGTCAGAAATCCACAAGGAAACCCCGTTGAACGCGTTATGAGGGAACTTGGTCGATTGTTCAGAACTATATGTTCGGATAAACATACGCATTAAGCTCGTTGTATTTCGGAGGTGGAGTTTCTGTTAAATGTAACGACCTATATGATCACAGGTTTCTCGCCAATGGAGCTCCATTTTGAGGAAAAACCGAAGGATCGAATTTTAGAAATTATAAAATTTCCAGAAGTTGATGGGGTTTTATTATCAAGGGAGGCTAAGATTCTTCTCGCGCGAGAAAGATTAAAAGGGGGATTTGAATTACGATGTAAATATCAGGGAGCATCATCCAAAGTAGTATTCCGAGTAGGATATTTAGTTTTGCTAAATGTTGCGAAATTATCAGACGCAGTAAAAAAGTTGACTCATAAGTTTTTCCATCTTTATTATGGACCATATTTAATTAATAATGATTTTGGAAGCGGTTCATATAGGCTGGTGGATCCAAAGAATCATTACCGGATAATTGGTATCTGTAATCGACTTAGTATAAGGAAATATATTTTGCAAAGGAAAGAGGTCGATCTGTCGCTTCCGGATGTTTAATACTGAAAAGAAAATTATGATAGAGGTTGATTTTATTGTACTTGGTTGATACATAATCGATAATCGTTTGCATTTGCTTTGTTTTAATGTTTGTATTTGTGAACATTATATGAATTATATGTAATGATGTTTGGGTGATTTATCCGAGGTATTTATAGATAAATTGTAAATCTATAGAATATTGTTGATATAATTTATATGCTTAGTGTAAGGTAAGTGTAAGGTATATATATGTTGTTGAGAATTTCAGGAGAGCGGGTTTTGAATGATTTTCAATATTCTGGGGCGATTCTTGGATTTTTCGATCGCTTCCGAGAAAAGTCGGTGAGCTTCGGTGAGCTGAGTGATGAACCCGATGGGGAAAAAGGAGTTGGATTAATACTTATGATACTTGGGAGTTTAAGAGGAAGGGTATGATAGAGATAAGAAATAAAATCAAAGTTCCGCTTTGCCTCATTCTTTAAGCTGAAGAAATTGATTGGGACAACAACGCCGCTTATATATATATATGGGACGTTCCACGTCAAAAAAGACAGTCTCATATCCAAAAATCGTCTTGATGGATTTTAAAGTTTAAGGGCTTAGAAAATTTGTACATTTGTCTACTTTTAAATGCCGAGCGGCGTTTTTCGAAAATTGCAAATGGCGATCCCAATATGGCGGATAAAGGACATTAAGTTCGGAAATTTGAACATAATTTCAGTCACTGCAGGTAGGAAAGAACTCTTATTAAGCTCAAACTTTTTATGTAGCG
>WNHD01007705.1:0-13513 GCA_011057455.1 Ganaspis sp. Gsp50
TTTAATGTTCTTGTGATATTGTTGTTGTTGTTTTAATGTTCTTGTGATATTATTGTTGTTGTTCTTTTAATGTTCTTGTGATATTGTTGTTCTTGTTGTTTTAATGTTCTTGTGATATTATTGTTATTGTTCTTTTAATGTTCTTGTTATATTATTGTTGTTGTTGTTCTTTTAATGTTCTTGTTGTATTATTAATTTTGTTTTAAAGTTTCTCTCGTCTTGCTGTTTTGCAATTGATATTGTTTTTTGCTGCTGCTTCATTGCTGTTTCATTAATACTGTTTTTTCATTATTCTCCAATTATTGCTCTTATTTTAATGCCATTATTTCATTGCCGTTGCATTATTTCTGTTCTTTTAGTGACACTACTTTACAGATTGCAAATAGTCACCAATGTCTTACCCCTTTTTATCTTCTCCTAAATCTCATCCCTCCTAATCCACCCCCTCTACACTCAAAAAAAAATTACTGTCAAAAAATTGTATTAAAATGAGAATGAGAATGAGAATAAACATAAATCACACATGCATATAAAATAATTTAATTAAATTGTGCGATACGCGCTCTTAATTAATTATAAGATGCTGGGAAACTTTATTAAAAAGTAACGCAATTGAGTAATTAGCAGATTTCGTTCCTCCGAGGTTCTCAGAAGATAACATCTTTTTTTGCACAAGACCATTTCCGTAGAAATGTCAACATTCAAATGACAAATGTTTCTCTTGACTTCCTCTGATTTGTATCGAATTCCAGTGCATCCACTTTTTGTTCAGAGGCAATTAAAATACCAGTTCGTTACGAATTAGGAAATAATCGTCACTCACTTTGTATCAAGGTCCATTAGTCACAAGGAGGTCAAATGCAGTGTAGTAACTCTAATCATTATCGGCAATAACTATGAATAAATGGATTCAATATCAATTCAGTTGCAACAGTAATTTTCATAAAAAAAATTAAATATTTTTTCTCCTAATTTCATATTTTTAGGAATTCAGTACTATTATCTCACACTGGCTGTAATTCCTTTTAAGCATGTGGGAACTTTATGTTTCCATTTGCAATTTTTAATTTCATCAAAATAAGAATTTTTTTAAAATAATAATACTTTTTAAAATATATTATTTTTCTCAAAAAAATAGTTTTTTAATATATAGTAGTTTTTTAAAAAAATAATTTTTTAAGCCATTCAGTAACATTCTTTGTTATCATTTAGTCATTAAATGACCATTATTACAATTGCGTGATTGATTCTGTGGTTCTAGTCATTCAGCTTTTTGTTGATCTTATTTTGTTAGTATTTTTCGTAGTTGAGTTTCTTGCAGTTATAGTTGTAGTTGTTGTAGTTATACTATTCTTTATTGTTGTGGTTCTTATGGTTGTTGCTTATTATAATTGTGCTTCTTGTAGTTGTTGTAATTCTCATGTTTTTTGTTCTGGCTGTAGTTCTTGTGAATACTGTTGTTGTAGATATTGTGATTGTTGTTATGGTTTATTTAAAATATTGTTGTTGTTGTAGTTCTTGTGAATGTGGCAAGTTTTCTTGCAGTTGTGGTTGGTTTTTGTGGTGTTTTGTTGTTGTTGTTGTAGTTCTTGTGAATGTGGTTCTTGTAGTAGTGGCTATTGTGGTTTCTTGTTGTTGTAATTCTTGTAGTTGTGGTTGTTGAGGTTTTGTTGTTATTATAGTTTTTGTAGTTGTGCTTGTTGTTGTGGTTTCTTTGAAATATTGTTGTGTTTCTGGTTATTGTTGTTATTGTTTTTGCAATTGTGATTACTGTGGTTTTCGTCATTGTTATAGTTCTTGTGCTTGAGGTTCTAGCAGTTGAGGTTATTGTGGTTGTCGTGGTTCTTGTTATTGCTGTTGTAGTTCTTGTGGTTGTGGTTCTTGTGGTTGTTATTGTAGTTATATTAGTTATATTGTGGTTATTGATTTCAGTGGCTTTTGTTGTTGTAGTTATTGTGTTTGTGGTTCTTGTTGTAGTGGCTATTATGGTTTCTTGTTGTTGTAGTTCTTGTAGTTGTGGTTGTTTTGGTTATCTGCTGTCATAGTTCTTGTGGTTTTTGTAATTTATTTGAAATATTGTTGTGCTTCTGGTTATTATTGTTGTGGTTGCTGTGGTTTTTGTTGTTGTTATAGTTCTTGTGGTTGTGGTTTTTTTAATTGTGGTTATTGTGGTTTTCTGTAGTTATAGCTCTTGTGGTTGTTGTGGTTCTTGTTATTGTTGTTGTAGTTCTTGTGGTTGTAGTTCTTGTTATTGTTGTTGTAGTTCTTGTGGTTGTGGTTCTTGATATTGTTGTTGTAGTTCTGGTGGTTGTGGTTCTTGTAGTTGTGTTTTTTTGTTGTTGTAGTTCTATTGATTGTGGTTCTTGTAGTTGTAGTTGCTGTGGCTCTTTGTTGCTGCAGTTCTAGTAGCTATTATTTTTATGACTTTTGTTCTTATAGTTATTGTTCTTGTCTCTTTTGTTTTTGTTTTTATTGTTCTTGTAAATGTTGTTCTTGTCTTTGTTGTTCTTATGATTGTCGTTCTTGTTCTTGGTTTTGTTATTCTTGTTTTTATTGTTCTCGTTTTTGTTGTTCTTTTTTTGTTGTTCTTTTTTTGTTGTTCTTTTTTTGTTGTTCTTTTTTTGTTGTTATTGTTGTTATTGTTCTCGTTTTTGTTGTTCTTATCTTTATTGTTCCCGTTTTAGTTTTTCTTGTCTTTTTTGTTCTCGTTTTAGTTTTTCTTGTTTTTATTATTCTCATTTTAGTTGTTCTCGTTTTAGATGTTCTTATTTTTATTGTTCTTGTTTTTATTATTCTTGTTTTTATTGTTCTTGTTTTTGTTGTTCTTCTGCTCGTGATTTTATGCCCAGTTTCATCAATAAACCATTTTTGTCTTTCCTCAAATCTCCTGTTACTGGAATCCAAGTCGCAGAAAATCACTAACGACAAATACATCTTGCATCTTGCGGATTGTTACAGCACAGCAGTATCCGTTTAATTTATTATCAGTGCAATATCGAGCACGACTGATAATAAATTACTGTCCTTATTTATAGTGTAACTTTGAAGCCAAGTACAAGAATCACGCGATTATCTAAGTCTCTGGTCGAAAAATCAGCACAAAGTGTATGATAATCGACGCATGAGACTCGGTTCCGGAATTTAACATTCTTGTGCAATTGGGGCAATTCCAGGCGCTAAAGGCGCGTTTTCTTTCTCCTGGGAAAAATGACGCATCGATCTCAAAGATTATAATTTACAATCGCTCGAATCTATCGGACAGACTCGGACTTGATTTAATGTCACTGATGTAATTTTTTTTATTGCGGATAGGAAAGTGAAATAGTCGGGAATTTATGTCAGTCTACAAATAGAAAATGACTTCTTTAATGCGAAAATTCCATTTTAATTAGCTGCCAATAAAAGAACGATTTAAATTAAAACACTGTTAGAGAGTATTTAAAAGTGAAATTAAGTATCAAAAGAATTAAAGTAAATTAAGCTGTAAAATAGTATTCAAAATTAAGTTGCCGTAAAATTCCATTTAAAAGTAAAATTAATTTTATCTTTCTCTGCCATAAAATTTTTATTTTCCTATTTAAAATTTTAATCTCTTCTTTGTAAAATATAATTAAATTTAGAAATGGGAAGCAATAAAGAATCAATTTTAGTGAGAGAAAAATTCATTTGTTATTGTAATATTTAAGTGGGAGAAATAAAATTAAATGTTTACATAATAAAATAAACATTCAAACAAAATAAACTAATAGTATATGATTAATAATTATTGAATAATTAATATTATTATTTTTACTTCAAATTTACAACTCACAAAATTAGTTACAAATACAAATATATCTGTTATTGTTATTGTTGTTATTNTTTTTATTTTTGATATTGTTGATATTTTTGTTGTTTTTCTTATTGTTGTTGTTTTTGTTGTTTTTGTTGTCATTATTGTTGTTATTCTTGTATCCCTTAACAATTGTCATTGCATTATGCACAACAAAAAATTAAAATTCAAAATACTCTTTCCAATTCTGAATTTCAATCAAGTGGACGTGACAATAAATTAAATAACAAAATTGAGGGGAGTTTAAAAAGATTAATGAGTGTGACAAGTTATGAAATGACAAATCTTGTAGACGATTAGGATGTGAAACTCATATATGGAACGGAAGAAAAAGAGTGACAGTTTCCAGAAACATGCAACTCTTATGATATTGTGTCACAGCGTAATTATATAATTAAGAAAAAAGTAGCTAATAATTTCTTGTAATACGATGATAATGTGGATTTTCTTACGTAAAAATATTCGAGCCAAATAAAAGTCTAGCTGGCCTAATAGTTCAATTTATCCTGAAATTTTCCATTTCAATGAGAAAATCGTTGAAATTTGGTTTTAAAATGACAGAGAATTAGCGATTGTAATATTAGAGCAAGAGTCGTCAAAAAGCATGCAAATTCAAGCAATTAGATTAGTAGCAAATTGAGCATTTCGTTCCGGTTGTTAAACATTGGCAATATTCATATATTTGTTATTCAAAACTGATACTCTTTAAGGCGACAATTAATTTTGCGTTGCTATTGGTACATTATTCTCGTTGCGAAAACAACTTTTTTTTAACTTTTCACTTATTTGGGATTCATTTTAAATTTTAACAAGTTTCCGTTTTGTTCTTATTGTTTGGTTATTTAAGCTGCTATTGTTGATCTTTTGGCTATTGTCATTGTTATTATTGCTATTCTTTTTGTTCTCATTATTGTTATTGTTCTCATTGTTGTTATTGTTGTCACTTCTGTGACTATTTTGTACCTTTTGTCATTTTTGTGGTTTTTGTTGTTTCTATTTCTCTTGCTGTAGATGTGATTATTTTTATGGTTCTTGTTGTTGTTCTTGTTGTAATTCTTGTTGTTCTTATTTCTCTTGCTGTGTTTCTGGTTGTTGTTCATGTTGTTATTCTTGTTATTGTTCCTATTGCTGTTCCTGTAGCTTTTCTTGTTGTTGTTGTTCTTGTTGTTGTTGTTCTTGTTGTTTCTGTTGTTCTTGTTGTGTTTCTTGTTGTTTCTATTGTTCCTGTTGTGATTCTTGATGTTTCTATTGTTTTGGTTGTGGTTCTTGCTGTTTCTATTGTTCTTGCAGTGGTTCTTGTTGTTTCTCTATTGTTCTTGTTGTTCCTATTGTTGTTCCTATTGTTCCTGTTGTGGTTTCTGTTGTTCCTATTGTTCTTGTCCTGGTTCTTGTTGTTTCTATTGTTCCTGTTGTCATTCTTGATGTTTCTATTGTTTTGGTTGTGGTTTCTGTTGTTTCTATTGTTCTTGTTGTGGTTCTTGTTGTTCCTATTGTTGTTTATATTGTTCCTGTTGTGGTTTCTGTTGTTCCTATTGTTCTTGTCCTGGCTCTTGTTGTTTCTATTGTTCCTGTTGTGGTTTCTGTTGTTCCTATTGTTTTCGTTCTTTTTCCGGTTTTTGTTTTTGTTCTTGTTGTGATTTTTGTTTTTTCCATAGTTCTTATCGTCGTTGTTTTTTGATTGCTTCTATGGTTCTTGTTGTGGTTTTCTTTGTGATTGTTTCTATGGTTTTTGTTGTGGTTCTTGTCGTTCCTATTTTTTTATGTTTGTTTTAGTGATTGTTTCTATTGTTCTTGTTGTGGTTTTTGTGGTTCTTGCTGTTCTTGTTGTTCTTGCTGTAGTTGAATGTAATGAATTATTTTTTGAGGCAAATAGTAAATAAATAACGATAACATTATTATTATTATTATTATTATTATTATTATTTTTATTATTATTATTTTTATTATTATTATTATTATTATTATTATTATTATTATTATTTCCATAATCCCTTGTTATAAATCTCATTCAAGTGTTACACATACGAAGTTCCATTATTCAATTTTTAATGCTCAATTGTCGATTTCTTGTGATTCACTTCTTCAGAAGAGAAATAAATTTTTTTTCACTTTCACTGTCTATGAGAACCAGTCATGGGAAAGTGTCATTGCAAAACAATGCGATCTTATTGTAGATCAAGAGGGTACCATAAGAACCTTAACAAGGTTGCTGCAAAGGTCACTTGGAGATTTCCTCTAAAGGATCAAATTAAAAATACAGTTCTTCACGAATTCCAGTTCAATCCGAAAGAATCTCAAGACAGAAAAACAAAAATTTAATTTTATCAAAATAACTAATCTATATATTCTAATACATTTATAATCTAATACATAAACAATCTAACATATATAAAATCTAATATGTTAAATATCTATCCATAAATATACACATAAAGAAACATAGTATTTTAAACAATTTAGCAATTTTTCTATCTAAAAAACAATTCATTGAAATATAAAATAAACTTTCAATAATTACCGACTCCCACAACTTTTTTAATCCATAAATGTTTTTCACCTCATAAAATCTAATCCGCAGGTGTTAATCTCCTGGAAATTATAAATTTCTCAATTTTCAGAAGAAAAAACAACTTTACAGCCTCCATCTCGACGATTAACGTTAAAGTAATTTTGTCGTAAACTCGCGCATAAAAATCGAAATATTCAAATTAAAGATAATTAATGTGAAATTAACAGTCTTATCTAACACTTTTCGTGAAAATATTTTGATTTACTGCTGAATATAAGAGTGAAAGTAGATAGTTCTTTTAAATTAGAGAAAGATAGATGAAAAAAAAATTGGAAAAAAGGGTTCTAATGGGACATGGTGAATTGTTGAAGAAAAAATGAGCCCGTGTGTATATGAAACGAATCGAATCAAGTACTTTCTATGGAAGTCCTCAATGCTATAATCGAAAATAAATAATTAATTAGTAGGCAGGGATTTACGTAATGGTGATTTCACACTATCAGGCGCACGCAAAATAGAGGCCTTTAATGCGTCATGCTTTCGCTGAATTACATACAAAATCAATTTTTTTTAATTGAATTGCGTTATGATTATTAACGTACACAATCGATGTTTTTCTATTCTTCTGTTTCAGAAACATGAATCGGACCTATTTATGGGGCGCCATTTTATTAGTGCTCCTGCAATTCACAGATTCCGTAAAAGTCACTAACACTGCTTCAAAAGCTAAAGGTAATTCACTATTTTGCTTTTTAATAATTATTCACATTTATTGTTATTTTTTTGACATTAGTTTTCTTTTTATTAAGCATTTTGTTGTGGGGGCAGCCCCCCCGCAATTTTTGAACCCCCATGATTGAAAATGTTGATTAAAATTAAATCTCCAAAGAGATTTTTTTAAATCGTGCGTCCTTTTATTAGAAAAAAAAAGAAAAGGAATGAAACTACAAAATTTGAAAATTGGTAAAAATACGGAAAATTGAAAAGTAAAGATGTACAAAATAAAAAAAGAAAAAATGCAAAGAAAGAAAAATAGAAAAATAGAGAAGATAGCGGAAATAGAAGAAAGAGAAAATAAAAGAAAGAGAAAATAGAAGAAAGAGAAAATAAAAGAAAATAGAAGAAAATAGAATAGAAAAACAAAATTTTGTACACACTGTTATGGTTATGAAGTTTTCAGTAGAAAAAGATGACTGTAGTCAGACATTTGAAAAGCGTCTGACTGAAGAAGATAATCTACTTACTTCACTTAGAATTCTAATTGTCGACATTCCGTCGATGATTCCCACTTGATTTACATTTAAATGAACAAGAGAAGCATATTTTCCGTTTCTTTCATAACACAAATTAAAAATTAAATTTTAGAAAAAAAATGCGTGTAAGTGTATTGATTTCATTTTCAGTGAAAGTAGACATTTATCCTCGTTAATGAAAATCTTATTTAGCGTGAGAAACGCAAACATTGAATAACCTTAGTTATGTATATAAAACTGATATGATAAAAGATAATAAATTTATTCTTTGCAACTTTCAGGGTACTACTTTATTCGCGTCGATTTGTATGGCTTAACTAACATTTTGATGCATTTTTTCTTTTCTTTCTGTCTTTTTATTTTTCATTCTAATGTTAGCTACATTTTATGTCAATTATAATTATACGGTTTACCTCTTTGTTGGGTGTGTTGATTAAAACTTGATTTCTTTATTTCTAGTGTTATTTATTAATTAGCGGGTGCTATTCATTATTAAAGGCATTACTTCTTTTCTGCATTCATCGGTTCTTTCGCCATATTATCATTTTAAACTGTAATTCGGCTCATTATTTTTTATTTTAATAGGAGACGTCGGTCATTTGTTATTTTATCATTTTTATCTCTTGCATTTTTTCATTTTTTTAAAATTTTCCAGCTTTCGAATTTTATCTATATTTGGCTTTTATTTGTTTTTGAAAAGAAAAAAAGACTTGTTGAGAAAGCACAAAAGCAAATTGAAAAAAAGAAAAAATAATTCAAGAAAGAAATAATTGAAAGAAGAAAATAAATAATTGAACGGAGAAAAAATAATTGAAAGAAGAAATAAAAGAACCAAAAAATGAAAACATATAAACGAAAGAAGAAAACAAACTATTGAAAGAAAAGAAAGAACTGGAAAGAATAAAACAAAAAATAAAAAGAAGAATATAATGAATTTCAAAAGCAAATAATTAAAAGAAGAAACCAGAGAAAAACTGAAAAAAGAGAAGCAAAAAAAGAAAAAGCAAGAACTGAAAGAAGAAAACGAATAATTGAAAAAAAGTGCATACTTCTAAATAAATACAACCAATTTAAAGAAGAAAACAAACAATTAAAGAAAGAAAAGAATTAATCAAAAGAAAAATGAAAAAGAAAACAAACAAACTTTCATTTAATTGAATATATTTAATTGAATATAAAATAAACAATTAAAAGAAGAAAACAAATAGTGGAAAGAATAATCAAATAGTAAAAAGAAATAAAATAATTTATAACAAAAAGCAAATAACTAATGAAGCAACAGCAATTGAAAGAAGAAAACCAACAATTGAAGTTTGAAAGAAATAATAATTGAAAAAATAAACAATGCAAAGAGGAATACAAATAATTGAAAACAAAAACAAAAAGAAACAACAAACAAATTAGGAAAATAAATAATTGAAATGAAATGTAAATAATTTTAAAGAAAAGCAATTAGCAATTTAGAAAAGAAGAAAAATTTCAAGAAGAAAAAAGGCAATTTAAAAGAAAAACAATTAATCAACAGAAAAATAAAAAAGTAGCAAAAAACAATCGAAAGAAGAAAACAAACAGTGGAAGAAATGATCAAATAATTAAAAGAAGAAAAACAATTTATGACAAAAAGCAAATAACTAAAGAAGCAATAGAAATTGAAAGAGAAAAACAAATAATAATTGAAAGAATAAAACAAAAATTAAAGAAGAAATAACAACTGAAAGAATATACCAAACAATTGAAAGAAGAAAGAAAACATTTAAAGAGTGAAAAAAATAATTAAAGAAGAAAATAAATAATGCAAAGAAGAATACAAGTAATTGAAAACAAAAGCAAACCATTAAAGAAGATATAACAAACAAACGAAGAAAATAAATAATTGAAATAAAGAAAAAAATTCAAATTAAAGCAAGAAATCGAAAGAAGAATAAAGAATTCTAAAATTGAAACAAATAATTGAAAACAAATACAAACAATTTAAGAAGAAAAAACAATTAAATGAAGAAAGCTAATAATTGAATTAATAAAACAAAGAATCGGAAGAAGTAATCAAGTAATTGAAAGAAAACAAATAATTGAAAAGAAAAAAAAATACAATTAAAAGGAGAAAAGAAATAACTGTAAACAAAACATGAAATAAAAAAAGAATTGAAAGGAGAAATCTAATAATGGAAGTAATAAAACAAATATTCGGTTCAAGTAAGCAAATAATAATTGAAAAAGAACAAATAATTGAGAACAAATGCATCCAATTGAAAGAAAAAAGAAATGATTAAAAGAAAAAAAACAATTCGCAGAATATGAAGCAAATAATTAAAAACAGAAACAAACAAGTAAATAAATAATTAAAAGAAATCAAATTGAAAAGAAAAACATACAATTGTAAGGAAAAAGAAATAATTGTAAGCAAAACATGAAACAAAAAAAATAATTGAAAGAAAACAAATTGAAAAGAAAAACATACAATTGTAAGGAAAAAGAAATAATTGTAAGGAAAACATGGAATAAAAAAAATAATTGAAAGAAAACAAATTGAAAAGAAAAACATACAATTGTAAGGAAAAAGAAATAATTGTAAGCAAAACATGGAATAAAAAAATAATTGAAAGAAGAAAGTTAATAATTTAAGTAATAAAACAAATATTCGGATCAATAAATAAGCAAATAATAATATTGAAAAAAAACAAATGATTGAGAACAAATGCATCCAATTGAAAAAAGAAACAGATTATTAAAAAAACAATTCGCAGAATAAAGCAAATAATTGAAAACAAAAACAAATAATTCAAGAAGAAACAACAATCAAAAGAAAAAAATGAAAAAATGAAGAAATTGTTAACAATTCGAGGAATATAACAAATAATTCAAAACAAAAACAAATAATTAAAGAGGAAACAACAATCAAAAGTAGGAAGCAAATAATTAAATTAATAAAACAAAGAATCGGAAGAATCGGAAGAAGTAAACAAATAATTCAAATAATTGAAAATAAAAACTGACAATTAAGGAAGAAACAAAAATCAAAGGAAGAAGGCAAATAATTGAATTAATAAAGCAAATAATCTGAAGATGTATTCAAATAATTGAAAGAAAACAAATAATTGAAAGAAAATAATCTGAAGATGTATTCAAATAATTGAAAGAAAACAAATAATTGAAAGAAAACAAATAATTGAAAGAAAATAAATAATTGAAAGAAAATAAATAATAGAAAATAAGTAAATAATTGAAAATAAACAAATAATTGAAATAAAAATAATTGCAAACAAAAACATACAATTGAAAAGAAAAACAAATTATTGTAATCAAAAGCATACAATTATAAGAAAAGAAAATAATTGAAAGAAGAAAAAACTAATTGAACAGAAAATAATAGAATCGAAATTAACTAAACGACCTCGAAACAATTTATTAAGAAGCGTAAAAAAATGAATCGATTAAAAGACATCGACCGGATTAAGACAAATACTCGTACGAATGAATAATCGTCTAAATTGCGACATCACACCTATCACAATTAATTTACATTAAACTAAACAAATCAGAAAAAAATTGACAAAAAAAATTTAAAAAAAACTAATTGATCTAATTATGGAAAAAAAATAACTTATAAGATGAAGACATTACTAAAAATACCCGAGCCGAGAATCGTTTCACGCATTTATCTCGAGTCTCGAATTTTTTTCCATTTCCGCAGAAAAACAAAGATCTATTGCAACTTTACACAATCTCATTTGCATATTACGAAGTTATCTTGATCAAAGTGAAATAATTGCACTACCCTCTCGACTTGTGTAAATGTACACTGCCCTCCAAAGTTGGCATCATGAGATCAGTATAACGTTCTATCTCTAAAGAAATACCCAGATCGGCCTACAGACACTCTCCCATCTGTTTTAACGGTAAAAATTGATCTTGTTAAATCTCAACTCGATAGCGCTCGCATTGGCAAGAAAAGCAGGTGGGAAAAACCGGGACAGTGTATTTTCTTGTGTAACAGGTGGGAGTTAATGCTGAAGGCTGCTTAAACACATTACATGTGTGTATATATGTGTATATGAGTATAATGTATATATATATATATATATGTGGGTGATATACATATGTGTGCATATATGCATGTAATGTGTATACATATGTGTGCATATATGTGTGTAATGTGTATATATATGTGTGCAATATGCATGTATGTGTATATATGTATGTAATGTGTCGATATGTATATATATATGCATATGTGTGTGTAAATATATACATATATGTACAGGTTGTATAGTATGTATAATATGTATAGTATGTATAGTATGTATAGTATGCATAGTATGCATAGTATCCATAGTATGTACACATTGAGAGTGTGCACCGAAAGATGAATGTGATCTCTTGTTTTATAACTCGTGCGCTAATAAACATTCTTAAATCCCAAGTCTTTGTGCACGCACCAACAATCTCGACACTGTTATTTTATACTTGGGTAGTTGTTCAAGTTTAGAAAACGACCATTCAGGCACAAATGGTTGACATTAAACTAGAAAATGTAATTTTAAGAATCAAAAAACCAGAGATTTATGGACAAAATATATGTGAATAATAATACGGAGGGAAAAAGGACGATAATTGTTTTCAGGGAAATGTGTATTTTGAGTTATGCAAATAATATGCCGCGAAACGATATATACTTTATGGTTAAACATGTTTGAGCAATGGATGTAAAATTAGGCATGTAATCAGTTATTTTATGTGGGTACTTAAAATCACTTGTTCTCGATTGTTTGCTTGTGATTGTAACAAAAAAATTCTCGATATTGTCAAATTTGTTGAGCTTTACAATAAAATGGAATTAATTGCATTTTCCAATATGATACATGAAAAAAAAACGAAAAAAATAACGAAAAAAAGTAAAAAAAAATAGTAGAGAAAAAACAGTATCGAAAAAATAATTTATTCAATTTATTTAGTTTGTTCAAAATAATACACGGGTTTACAAAATGCCTTTTAACTAAAAAGTAAGTGATAGATATTGGTCTACCCAATATTATCAAAGTTAAATTTTATGGATATAAATAACAAACGAGCTAGGTATAATAACAAAAAGAAAATAATAAAAAGAAAATAATAAAAAAGAAAATAATAAAAAAGAAAATAATAAAAAAGAAAATAATAAAAAAGAGAATAATAAAAAAGAAAATAATAAAAAGAAAATAATAAAAAAGAAAACGTAATGAAAAAATTTTACAGTAGAAATAATTAAAAGAGAAAACGTGATTACAGCGAAAAAACTAATAAGAGAACCAAAATAATTGAAAAAGAAACAAAATTGAGAAAGAAACAATAATTGAAAAAAATTGAAAACTAATCAACAATTAAAAAAGACAATAAGAAAGAAACAATAATTGAAAACAATTGGAAAAGAAACAATAATAAAACAAAAAATAATTGAAGCAAACAATTGAAAAAGACAATTGAAAAAGACAATTGAAAAAGACAATTGAAAAAGACAATTTAAAAAGACAATTTAAAAAAACAATTTAAAAAAACAATTAAAAAGACAATAAAAGAAAAAAAATGAAAAACAATTGAAAATGAATGAGGACAATGGAAAATAATTAAAGGGAGAAAGAAGAATTAGAAGAAGAAATAATTGTTTCTAAGAATTTTTGAATTACAAGTGCAGTTGAAAGAAGAAAAGAAAAAATTTTTCTTTCCCGTCATTTTCCCGAATGCAGTTTCCAGAACGGCGCCCTCCCGAATTACAAAAATCCCGAATTCCAAAACTCCCGAAAAAACCTTTTTCCCGAATAACTATGTTCCCGAAAAGTTATATACATTTATTTTATTAATTTTTAATTATAGATTTCTATTTTCAGTATGTAATACATATAATATAAAAAACAAACATATATCAGAAATAAAATGTAAATATAT
>WNHD01007711.1:0-10971 GCA_011057455.1 Ganaspis sp. Gsp50
GGAAATAGTTGCTAAGTAACAATTCGTTAGTTACAATTGTTTCGAAACAGTTAACAAGAGTTGATTAATCACAACTGTTAAGAAATAGTTGTTTAATAACAAGTGTTTGCAATAGTCTTTTGAATAACAAATGTGTGTAAATAATCATTTAACAACAATTGTTTTTCAATAGTTGTTTGATAACAATTGTTTCTCAATAGTTGTTTAACAACAATTTTACAATAACAATTGTTTAGCAACAGTTGTTTAACAACAATTGTTTAGCAACAATTGTTTAACAACAATTGTTTAGCAACAATTGTTTAACAACAATTGTTTAGCAACATTTGTTTACAATAATTGTTTAGCAACAGTTTTTTAACAATAATTATTCATCAACAGTTGTTTAACAATAATTGTTTATCAACAGTTGTTTAACAATAATTGTTTAGCAACAGTTGTTTAACAACCATTGTTTAGCAACAGTTGTTTAACAACCATTGTTTAGCAACAATTGTTTAGCAACATTTGTTTACAATAATTGTTTAGCAACAGTTGTTTAACAACAATTGTTTAGTAACAGATTTTTAATAACAATTGTATAACAATAGTTGTTTACTAACAATTGTATGGCAATAGTTTAACAACAATTGTTTAGCAACAATTAATTAACAATAATTGTTTAGCAACAATTGATTAACAATAATTGTTTAGCAACAATTGTTTAGCAACAGTTGTTTAACAACAATTGTTTAGTAACAGATTTTTAATAACAATTGTATAGCAATAGTTGTTTACTAACAATTGTATGGCAATAGTTGTTTACTAACAATTGTATGGCAATAGTTGTTTACTAACAATTGTATGGCAATAGTTGTTTAATAAAAATTGTTTAATAATTGTTGTTACAAAATTGTTGTTTAAAAATAGTTGTTTAGAAACAATTGTTTGGAAGCACTTGGTTTAATTTTTTACTAACAGGTGTTTAGGTTAACAATTGTTTTGTTATAGTTGTTATGTAGCAATTGTTTAGTTACGGTTGTATCGTAACAATTGGTTCGTTACAGTTGTTTCATTGTAATTGTTTCGTTACAATTGTTTGGTCACAATTGTATTGTTGTAGTTGTTACTTTATAGTTGTTTCGTTACACTTTTTTAGTTGCAATTTTAATTTGTTTCAAAACTCTGTTTCAAAAATCAGTTTCAAAAATCAGTTTCAAAAATCAGTTTCAAAAATCAGTTTCAAAAATCGGCTTCAAAATTCAGTTTCAAAAATCAGTTTCAAAAATCTGTTTCAAAACTCTGTTTCAAAATTCCGTTTCAAAATTCCGTTTGAAAAATGAGTTTCAAAATTCCGTTTCAAAAATCAGTTTCAAAAATCTGTTTCAAAAATCTGTTTCAAAAACAGTTGACCGTGTGCAAAGAATTTGACATTAAAAGAGAAGTAATGAATATCAAGAGTTGATAATGTGGAAAAGAAGATTGTTGCATAAGTCGGAGTAGTCGACGACTTTGAAATGGGAGTTTATCAGTGATATGTAAATGAAGGAATCTGGATCCTTCTGAGTGAGCTTCCTCATTCCACACGTGATCTCAACCGCGCCAAAATCCATATCAACGTATAGGCTTAACACTCTACATGTACGAGATTATCACACAGAAAAATTTGTTCGCACGCTGTCAACAATCAGTTAGTAACGCACGCGGTACTCGCATAAAAATGTAATATTAGTTTCTTTCAGTCACTCGTTCTCTCTTTCATCAGTCGCTCTGCATTTTGCTCTCGGAAGCGATATCCGGAGGACGCTTTCTTTCCCTAAAACCTACGAAAAAAAATCTATGGCGTCCTCCATCGATCACGTCTGATACACTCTAATAGTCGAGGAATTGTCTCTCAATTAACTTACTCCAATTCTCGTTTATCACGACTTAATCTCGAAAAACTCGATAGTTAATAATAATCGTATTAATAATTAGTTTATTAGTTTAAGGTAGGTGTGTCGCCTGCCACTTTTATCTTTAATTAATCGTAATATAATAATTAATAGCTTGCAAGTGTTAACGTTAGATACTATTACTTAATATTCTGTTTACGTGTTTGCCTTATTTACGCGTTTAGGTATGTACGTATGCTTATTATTCTCTCTCTCTTTTCCATTTTTCTTACATCCCTTACTGTCTCTAGTTTAGAGTCTCTTAGTATCCGTTTCTTTCTAAAGTTTATTATCGTCTTCTTGCACTGATACGGCGAGTCGATCGATATAATTTTTAAAACGGTGTCATTCTTATCTAACAAATTTTAACTCTTTAAATAGTGTCGAGGATATTTTTAATGGTGCTTATTAGTCCCATCGCGCACCACTTTTTTACTATCTTTTCTTTCGTTAGCTTTTTTCTATCTTTCCTAGTTTTTCTTCTATTTCGCCTTCTTTATTTCGCCTTCTTTATTTCATCTTTTTTTTTATTTCATCCCTTTATTTCATCTCTATTTCATCTCTTTATCATCTCTTCTTTATTTTGTTCTTTCTTCAAATCGTCTTTCTTTTATTTCCCTCTTTCTTCATATCGTTTTTTCTTCATTTCGTCCTTTATTTCGTTTTTCTTTCATTTCGACTTCTTTTAAATCGCTTTTTCGTTTGTTTCGTTTCATCTTTTATATCGCTTTACTTTTGTTTCATTTTGTTCGTTTAACCTTTTTTCACCGTTTCTTCGTATTTACCTATTTTCGTTTAATTTCTTTTTATTCCTTATTCGTTTCTTAGATTGGATAATCGGTTTTGTAGATCCTAATCTCTATTCGCCTACTTTTGTTTAGGTCTGTGTCTCTCCTTTGGACGAGATGCCAGATAATCCACGTTTTTCAATTTATGTTTTCTTTTCAATTTCCGAAATAGTTAAAACGATCTTCTTGTATAGGAACAGAGCTACGGGATCTCATTTTTGCAACGATCTTTATATTCTGTGACGCAATGCGAATTAAACTCCGAGGCGGCGTCCAGATAGTCAATTAAAAGTTACTTCGATGATTTGAATTTTCGATTACAAAAAATTGCACGATCTGAAACTATCAAGCTTTCTCAAACTTTTTTTTTTTTGAAAATTTAAGCAACTACTCAATTCTACACACGATTTTTATCAATCTTTTTAGTTTAGTTTCAAATTTAGAAATTTAGTTTCAATTTAATTTAATTTCTTAATTTAATACAATTTATTTGTCTTCGATCAATAATTTATTAAACCAATTATTTTACTTAAAATTGACTTAAATTTGACAAACCGCACTTCAGTCGAATTTCAAAAAAATTTAATCGTCTCCCAAATACATTTTTTGTCAAAAATTAGTCGTTTTTCGTTAATTTGAACGCGATTGTTTGTGTGTAAATAAAAACAAGAAGCCAAAAATGAGAACAAAAAAAGGATTGAGCCTCCCTCGACGGTAAATTACTTCGTTTTGTCTAAAATTGTTCTACTCGAGATTACTTTCGCAATTAGTACCAAAAAAAGATATTAGGCCAGAAAATCTAAATTGATTTGACAATTTCTAGACATTCAAGGCCCAGGATACATTTTTTAAAAAATGAGAATCATAGGCCGAGAAACAATCGAGAGTGCTCTCACTATGGGATAAGGGAATATGAAAATAAACGGCAAATAAAGAAATAAAAAATTATATTCAATGTTTGTTGTTTTATTTGCGTGAATAATAAATAAAATTATCAATAAGTCGATTGATAATAATTAATTAAAAAATAGTGACTCGTGACTAGGTTAAGACTCACCGCTTGCAAAAAGTGTGTGTATAATATAATATAATATAATAATCGTAATATAATATGCTAAGCTAAATCATACAATAACGCTAAATCATAATCTCAACTAAAGTACAGCGTTGGGGGTTTCTAAAATACAAGGGTGTGAAATATTGAGAAGGAGAGAGGGGAAAGGAAAAATGCAGGAAAAATTGCGTGTAAATTAAATTGATTAGCTCGCTAATTAAATTAATTCATAATAATAATGGTAATAATAATAATAATCATAATAATAATAATTGTAATAATAATAATAATAATAGTTGTAATAATAATAATACTAAAATTAATAAAACCGACGTGACACTATAATGATAATTATAATAATAAGATGATGGATTCTAGCGATAGTAGTAGTATAAAGTTAAAATTGCGAAATCTCGCTATAATCCAAAATAGATGCTAATTCTCTTTTTTTATCTACAACTGATCCCTCTCATGGAGAGTGCAACAATAAGAACACAAATTTCGCGCTTTTTTAAAATAATTAATTCTTCTATTAATGTCTACGTGCAATAATTCGTGTTCAATTGATGAAATCGCGTCGTTAACTTCTGAAAAAAGTCTAATATATCTGTATATATTTATTTATATATAATTATATTCTCTCGTATAATCTATTCTAAATAGATACGTACCCGCGTCTAGTATCAATTTCACAAAATTTACTTATATTTGTCTACTACTATCAGGACGCCGCCGGTACGATTCAATCTTTTCCTTATTTATTTCTTTACACGTAATCTCGACACTACGACTAGCCTAGCATCTCAAATAATACTAATTATAACGGATATTATTATTATAATTAATGTCTTACGTCATTAATGCAACGCGAAAGAACGCAGGATACTTTTCGTTTATTCAAATATTTGTTAAAGTTAAAGTTCCAGATTTTGAAATTTAAATTTTAGAATTTGAACTTTGGTGCGTTTCAGACTTTGAGCTTTGTAAAGTTCCAAACTTTGGATATTGTAAAGACATAATCTTATGACTTTGCAGAGGACAAAACTTTGAACTTAAGCCAGTCCCAAACTTTGAAGAGCATCAAGTCCCAAACTTTGAACTTAACGAACTTTCAAACTTTGAAATGAATCAAGTCACAAATTTAGAACTTAATCAAGTCCCAAACTTTGAACTTAATGAAGTTCCAAACTTTGAAATGAATCAAGTCACAAGTTTAGAACTTAATCAAGTCCCAAACTTTGAAATGAATCAAGTCACAAGTTTAGAACTTAATCAAGTCCCAAACTTTGAACTTAATGAAGTTCCAAACTTTGAAATGAATCAAGTCCCAAATTTAGAACTTAATCGAGTCTCAAACTTTGAACTGAATCAAGTCCTAAACTTCGAACTTGCTAAAGTTACAAAGTTGAACTCAATCAAGTCCAAAACTTCGAACTTACTGAAGTTACAAACTTTGAAATGATTCAAGTCCCAAACTTCGAACTTACTCAAGTTAAACTAAACTTTCAAACTTTGGACTTGATGATATTACAAAGTTGAAAGTTATTAAAAATCAGAAACTTTAACTTCACCACGAACTATTAATAAATATTAAAAAAAAACGTTTAGATTGTTTAGATTATTTGGATTTCTTTGGATTTAATTTTTTTTAAGTTAATTGAAGTTTGTGTTTAAAGTTGTTTAAAATTTCAAACTTTACAGTTTGTCCATAGCTCGAACCTCAAGTTGTATAAAATTATAAACTTCATATGTCTTGAAGTTCAAACTCTGAAGATATTTACAGTTTGAAATTCTAAAATCTAAAACAATTGTTTATTCGAATTGCTTCAAGATATTTTTAAAGTTCCAAGTTTTCCAAAGTTTGAAACTTCAAAGTTGATCAATGTTCCAAAAATCAAGTCCGAAGTTTAGAACTTTAAACAACTTGAAGTCCAAACTTTGTAAATATTTTTAGATCAAAAAAGTTTCGCAAAGTTTTTTCCTAATTCTTGAAAGTTTTTGTTTCAATTTTATTTTAATTTGTGTTTATTTGTTTCAATTTGTGTCTACTTGTTTCAATTTGTATATGATTGCTTGAATTTGTATTTGTTTCAATTTGTGTTTGCTTGTTTCAATTATTGTAAAACAATTGAAAGCAGATGCATTATGAAAAAAATCCCTCGTTCTAAAGGTCCTATTTCCATAAAACACAGGTTGTGAAATTGTTTAAACAAACAGTGTTAAAGGAACGCGCTCAAGCATTAATGCATTTTTGGTCCAATAGCATTAAAGTGTACGTCTAACTTGGAAGTGAAAAATAATAATAAAAAAATGCACTTTCATCTCAACGAAATCTTCTCGCGAAGTTTGCCCTTCGTGAAAAGCCCTCGTCTTCCACTCTCTCGCTTATTTTCACTCGCATGCACTCCCTGTTGCACGAAAAAATTTGCGTCACGTCGATCGAACTTGCTCTCTGGCCTATACAATACATTAATTTTATATACACTCGAAGAACCCGAAAGTTCCAACTTACAAGGTACCACCAAAGTACCTTTCTAAAAATCTGCTTTTAGCGTTTCCAGAATGCCTTGGAGTCCTCGTCATCGAGTGGCCTCCAAGGTGGAATGGTGCTCGCCACGTATTGCAAAAGTCAAAAGAAAAAGAGAAAGAAATCTCAAAAAAGTCCTAGAAGATTTTCACCTCATCTTAAAGATGATTCTCAGCGTCTTAAAGACGTTTTTTGTGTTCAAAAAAGAAAAACTCTTTACAGTACGTGACGAGTATCACAACCGTGAAAATGTACCAGTAGAGTGTCTAGTTATTTTTATAGTCCTAAATTTAATTGTACGGGAGCGATTCGGCAGAAAGCGCTTGGCGATTTATTCCAGATCGCTCCAAGGACTTTGACTATTTGACAATTTTGCTGAGTCTAAAGCTGCCCGAGATTGTCGTCGATTGTTCACGATTTTTATAGATCGACGAAGAACGTGTAGCAACTCAACTGGCACAATTTCTCGAATTTGATTGCAAGAATTTCTAATTCGATTTACAGATGTCTAATAAAGCCGTTTTTGTAAATAAACGCTGCTGCTCCGGTATAAAAGATGCTTCGAAAAGCCGATCTTAAACAATAAGCTGTGCGATGCTTTAGCAAAGTTTAGACGGAGCTTAAACAATTGTCTTAAACAATTGTCAAAGGTCTGAACGATTGTCTTAGCAAAGTCCGAACAATTGTCTAAGCAAAGTCCGAAGAATTATCCTAGCATGCTCTGAACAATTGTCTTAGTAGAGTCCAAACAATTGACTAAGCAAAGTCCGAACAATTGGCTAAGCAAAGTTTGAACAATTGGCTAAGCAAAGTTTGAACAATTGGCTAAACAAAGTCCGAACGATTGTCTTAGATAAGTTCGGACGATTGACTAAACAAAGTCCGAACGATTGTCTTATAGAAAAGTCCGGACGATTGTCTAAGCAAAGTCAGAACGATTGGCTTAGCAAAGTCCGAAAAATTGTTTAAGCAAAGTGCGAACAATTGTTTAAGCAAAGTGCGAACAATTGTTTAAGCAAAGTGCGAACAATTGTCTAAACAAAGTTCGAACGATTGTCTAAACAAAGTCCGAAGAATTGTCTTAGCAAATTCTAAACAATTGTCTTAGCAAAGTCCGAAAAATTGTCTAAACAAACTCTGAGCAAATGTCTTAGCAAAGTCCGAACAATTGACTAAACAAAGTCTGAAGAATTGTCTAAACAAAGTCCGAACAATTGTCTAAACAAAGTCCGAACTATTGTTTAAACAAAGTCCGAAGATTTGTCTAAACAAAGTCCGAACGATTGTCTAAACAAAGTCCGAACTATTGTCTAAACAAAGTCCGAAAAATTGTCTTAGAAAAGTCTGAACAATTGTCTTAGCAAAGTTCTAGAGAATTATCTTAGCTAAAAACGAAGCTTAGACAATTGATCAAACAATAGTTTGGATAGATCTCGAACGAAGACAATTGCTCAAACAATAATTAAGACAAAGCTTTACGAAGCTTAGACAATTACTCAAACCATTGTTTAGACAAAGCTTGAACGATTCGACGCATCTTCAACAATTGCTTTCGCAAAGTTTAAACAAAAGTTTAAACAACAAGACAAACAATCGCTTAAAGAAAAGCTTAAGCAACGTTTAAACAACACTTAAGCAAAGTTCAACAGCTCGATTGTTAAAGCCAACTTAAACATTGTGCGCGAATTATCGACCTTCTCATCCGGACCACTAGTCAATCAATGTTTGAGGTGCTCGATCAAGTATTGTCATCTCGCCCAAATGAAAACGCTTAGCGTTTTAAAAACGCCCGACAAAAGTCGAGTTTTCCTATCACCCAACAAAGATTCGGCGTATTTGCTTTTTCTTTTTTGTTTTACGTCGATTACAATTGGTTCCGCTCGCCATGTGAAATCCTCATGTCCGCATCGGTGACGAAGATGGCGACGGTATGATGATCTTTCGGTGTTTCGCTTTCGTTTCCTCTCGCTCGGTTTCGATATGTTACTAAGGATACCTGATGCGCTTCCATCGACGGTGAACCACGAGATAAGGGTCCTTCTCAGCCGTCGGTGTCATTTATTGCTGATCACCATTCAATGCTCCGCTGATTAAAGGATGCTGCGCAGAGACATCTTATTCCAGCTGCTCCAGGAAATTCGGGCTCTTAAAATACTCCGGCACCGGATCGTCTAGCCTCGAAATCACTTTGTAGATCGACTTCTTCCAAGACTGCTCCGTATCCTTTCCACCCTGGATCGCCTTGAAAAATTCTTTCAAAGTCTGCTCCACCACGTACCTAAAGTTTCCCGGTACCTGCAAACAACAACAGCACTTAGTCTCTCACTCACACTCTCGTTGAAAACATTTATAAGCAGCGTGACAAAAAGTAGCTTTCGTAATTTAGTAAGTAGCTTTTCTAATTGTTTCTATTAACGCTCATCGAAATCAGAGAGGAAGAAATTCCAAAGAAGTTCATCAGGCTAAGTTATCTTTATGTAAAAAATGTTTCATAACGTTCAAAGTTTTTATTTGACAAATAATTTTAATTGACAAAGAATTTTAATTGACAAAGAATTTTAATTGACAAAGAATTTTATTTGCCAAGGAATTTTATTTGACAAAGAATTTTATTTGCCAAGGAATTGTATTCGACAAAGAATTTTATGTAAATGAAAAAAAATGATTTCTAAACGTTTGACTATAAAACAAAAATACACTCTCATTGTTGATGAGAACGTAAAAGCATTGACTTATGAAATTTTTCCACAATCGGCAAAAGAATAAAAAAGGAACCAAAAAATAGCTTGTGCGTGTTCAGTTCAATTGCGCACCTGGGGACCCCATACCTCAATGTGGTTGTTGCGGTTGTAGTGAAGATTAAGAACCCGGTAAATTTCCGAGTCACCACCGACCCGAAGGTCATCAGAGTTCTTGACACCTTCCGATACCGCTTGCCTCGCGTACTTTTCCATCTGGATGTAATAGAACTCTCTGAAAAGGAAAAAAAGCCTAAGATTAGATTTTTTGCTCTGCGACTCTTTAAAAAAGAAAAAAAACTCTAGACTTTGTGCTTCTACTTGAGATAATTTTATAACCATAAAATCGCCTCGGCGCACTTCAGGGTTGCATATGTCTTGCACAATCCACTGAAGGGGTTGAGTTAGTAAAGATAGACTCAGAAGATATGCGCTGCCACTAATTAATTAAAGATCGATATACTAAAGAGCGTGGGGATGACGCAAGTGAAGAGCGAAAAAAGGCGCAACGCGAGAGAAAAAAATTCGCTCTTCTCGTCAACTCTAAAGGTGAGTTCACTCGGAAAGAAAAAGAGCACGCGACGTCGCCCACATTTCAAAGGGTTGGGACGAACGCCTCTACGTTATGGTGTAACGAGCTATCGTCTAAGAAGACTCGCTGTATGTTCAAACATACACGAATCCTCCCATTCCATGCTCCCTGCGAAAAACCTCTCAGTTTTACGTTTGAGTTCATTAATTAACCAAGGAAACTTAAATTACTAATTGCCTGTTAATTAGTATGGTCCCAGTGACCTCTCGGGCAAACTCGATTTATTAATTACCGCCTTGTCAAATAAAATCGCCGATACGCTCAACTTCAGAAAGCGATAATTAACCGTAAACATTCATTTTTTGCTTCATGGTAGATCTTCTCGTAGAAGACTTGTCAACCAGTTTGTAAATAATTTAGCTTTTTTTATTTTTCAGAATCGAAACTGATAAATATAGTAACAAATAGTTAACAATAGAAAACAATGGTAAATAACGGTAAATAAATGTAAAAAAATAGTCAGCAATAGTAAACAATAAAAAACAATAGTAAACAATAATAAACAATAGTAAACAATAGTAAACAATACTAATTTTACAAAGCCCTTGAATAGTTGACATTTTCATGAAAGATTTCCGTAAAATCCGAGTCGGGATAAAAAATCGCGATAAAAATCAGAAACAGGATAAATAAGTCCACAGTCTCTGAAGATAAGGTATAAATATCTTGTTTGTATTTCCCGCAACTTTGTTCATAATTCTACAATTTGTAAATGCAGTCCTGGGGGACAGGGAAATTTGACGAATCGTGAATAAATAAGTTGTGGGATAGAGGAACTGAGACGACTTGTGAGTTGCAGTTGGAGAAAATGAAGAGAAAGAGTGGGTGAATTTTCCCTCGGAAATATGCACATCTCCCGCAACGAGGAATTACTCTTAAAGTACGTGCATACGAGCACAAGCAGCCCCGGGGGAGAGTCAGGTTCATCTTGCAAATCCCGAGAATTCAAAGAAACAGATTCACGCTTCAGTGGAAAGCCGTTCGCTAACTTGTATTCGACGATTCCTTGCTCATAAAAGTCTCGACTGGAGTAATTTTTAAGATAGCTTCCGACCCAGCGATCATGGGATCACACTTCCGGGACAATCGAATCGAAAGATCAGGACAATTGAATTGAAACTTTAGGACAATCGGATTAAAACATCAAGGTATTTGAATTCAAACCTTAGGACAATCGGATTTAAACATCAAGACTATTGCGTCGGTTCTAAAAATCAATACAATTGAATTGAAACATCAGGACAATTGAATTGGAACTTTAGGACAATCGGATTGAAACATCAAGATAATTGAATTGAAACTTTAGGACACTCGGATTGAAACATCAGGACAATTGAATTGAAACATCAAGATAATTGA
>WNHD01007717.1:0-14303 GCA_011057455.1 Ganaspis sp. Gsp50
TACAATCTTTTAAATTGAGTTGAGGACCTATTGTACTACTCACAGTAGTTAAAAAGTAGTAAAACCTACTACTTTTTTCTTTCAGTGATAGTTTGAAGTGGTTTGAATTATTTGAAACTAGTTTTAATTCATTTGAAATATTTTAAAGACACTTTAAGTATTTTTAAATATTTTGAAGTTTTCTTTATGTTAAAAGAGGTATAAAATTTTGGTAAAACTTAATAAACATCATAAAGTAAAGACATTGAATAGAAAAATTAATTTCCATTATATAAATGAAAATTCCATGAGACTTCCATGATTCCATGAGGAATAATGAAATTCCATGAGAATTCCAGGTTTTCCATATTTTCCATAGTTGTAGAAACCCGGATATTTTACGCATATAAATTTTATTCTTAACGTAGACATAATTTTTTAAAAACATTTTATTCATAAACAGAAAAAAAGAAGTTTATAAAAAAAAAGTTTTTTAAAAATTTCCCGGTTAAATAAAAATCCCGGTTATTTCCTGGTTTTCCCGGTTAGTAGGCATCCTGAATTTATCTTTTTACAAATATAAAAATGACGAGGTAACCAAAAACTTGAAGAAATTTGAAACGAAAAAAGCATATTGCAAACTTCATTGTCCTGTTCCTTGTTCTTCCGAATTGTTTGAAATTCACCGTTGCTCAAAAGAAAATGAAGTGATCCATATTCCAGGGACTTTGCAAAGAAAGAAAAGTTTCCAAGCTTCTTTATGTTAAACAAAGACAAGGATAATTATCATTTTAAGTCTTATTTTCTCCCTGAGTAATTACTAATTACGTTGAGAATCGAATAAGTCTATTGGCGTGAGAGGAATAAAGACAACTTGAGCGGAAGGAAGAAAGTTTGACTTTAATCACGTTTCGCTGGAGATGCATTGGGCAGTCGCTGGCGGAGGTTTTCCAAGTAATTGGCGAAAAGCACAGCGTAAAAAAGGGAAAAGAGTCAGTGTGGAATGGGAAAAGAGGCAAGAGGCAAGAAAAGGGATGAAGGAGTATGAGGATAGTGGTTGGAACAAGAGAAGCTCACAATCGAGACCGATAAATGCTCTCGGCAATTATACCAGGGTGCAAGTTGGACTAGTTTTATCAGGTTTACAAGGGAGTACATGAATTGCAACATTTGTCCGCAGGAGAGAGACGGAAAAAGAATAGAGGAAAATTCCATTCATCCCTTCAACTTCCTTCTGACTTGGGGATCTATTCAGATATTCTGCTCTGATTCTTCTCAGTTTTACTGTTGGTTATAGGCAGTTCTAAATGAGCTTGCATGCAAAATTTTATCCCCAAGAACTCAGACTGATGGCAACTCGAAGGGGCTTGCAAAAGTTGGTGAGTTTTGCTAACGAGCAGTCCTACGCTCTTCGCTTCCGTTTTTCTTCAAATCTCCAAATGAAGACTGTTCTTTTACTCTTGCAAATCATCACGAATTCAGCACAATGCACATTTTAGCATTTTGTTCCATCAAAAACAAAATACATAAACATTTTGCATAATTTTTTTGTAATTTTAGAAATTCGAGAGTAAATTTTTGTATAACGATTTATTACTTTTGTATATAAGATTATTAATGGTGAAGTGTCCTGTGCTTCTGTCATCCATTAACTTTTCTGTTCCGCAAAGATTTTCTAGAGATGTTCAATCTTTCTACCTGTCTTTTCATAGATTTATTATTGTTAATAGATCCATTTTTATAAGATTTTGCAAAAGAGGAAATTGTTATTCGGAAGAGTTAGACTTTTTTGACGACAATCTTGTGAAGTTCATTAGAGAATTGAAATGATATAAAAAATTGATACATGAGGAAATGATATATAAAATATCAAATGTAGGAATAATAAATAGGAATAAAATAAAATTTTTGCTTTGGTTTTATTTTGTTTCTGTTTTGTTTCTATTATGTTTTTATTTTGTTTCTATTTTGTTCCTATTTTTTTCTGTTCTGTTTTTATTTTGTTTTTATTTAGTTTCTATTTTATTTCAATTTTGTTTCTGTTTTGATTCTATTCTGTTTCTAATTTGATTCTGTTTTGTTTCTATTTTGTTTCTCTTTTGTTTCTATTTTGTTTCTGTTTTGTTTCTACTTTATTTTTATTTTGTTTCTCTTTTGTTTCTATTTTGTTTTTGTTTTCTTTCTGTTTTGTTTCTATTTTGTTTCCATTTTTTTCTGTTTTGTTCCTATTTTTTTCTGTTCTGTTTTTATTTTGTTTTTATTTTGTTTCTATTTTATTTCAAATTTGTTTTTGTTTTGATTCTATTCTGTTTTGTTTTTATTATCTTTCTCTTTTGTTTTTATTTTATTTCTGTTTTGTTTCTATTTTGTTCCTATTTTTTTATGTTTTGTTATTATTTTGATTCTATTTTGTATATGTTTTGTTTCTATTTTGTTTGTTTTATTTCTATTTTGTTTTTTATTTTGTTCCTATTTTGTTCCTGTTTTGTTTTTATTTTGTTTCTATTTTGTTTCTAATTTGATTCTGTTTTGTTTCTATTTTGTTCCTATTTTTTTCTGTTTTGTTATTATTTTATTTCTATTTTGTGTCCGATTTGTTTCTGTTTTGTTTGTTTTGTTTCTATTTTCTTTCTATTTTGTTCCTATTTTTTTTCTTTTTTGTTTTTATTTTCCTTTTCTTTTGTTTATATTTTGTTTCTTTTTTGTGTTGTTTTTATTTTGTTTCTGTTTTGTTTCTATTTTGTTTCTATTTTTATTCTTTTTTGTTTTCATTTTGTTTCTATTTTGTTATTATTTTTTCTGTTTTGTTTCCATTACCTAATAGAAATAAATGTAGAAATTGATGAAGTTGATATGGATGATATGGTCCGATAATTTTAATTTTAATTTTAAAAACACTCTTTTTTTCATATTGTATATCAACTTTTAAAATGGATCTAAATTACCCGTGTACGGATTGAAAATAAATAAAAATAAATAAAATAAATTTTGAGTATGATGATGATGATGAAAACGTTTTTCTGGAATTAATAGGCTACAATGAAAAACCAATGTTAATAATATTTGTGACAAAAAGATGAAAAGGCCAGTGACTTTTTCGAATCAAAAAACCCTACCGTCGAAAATCCTGCTAGTAAAATAATAATGCCTAAAAAAGTATATAAAAAAAGTAGTAAAAGAATCAAGTACCAAAAGAAAACTAAATCATCTATTAAAAACAATAAAACACTTCCTCGCAAAAATATGAAAAATGGAAGTAGAGTTGAAAGTTGAGTTTTCAATGAGGTATTATATTTCATTGGAGATAAGGAAATAATTTTAACGTGATTCTCAAGTGAGTGAGCTTGAGGGGCGATATCTGCCAAGTTGGGAGAAGGTTCGTGTAAATTTAGGACTGAAAAATGTGCTGGAACCAAGACGAAGTAGATAGGACCAAAGGGGGCGAACTTTTACACGGCTATGTAACGTTCTTCCGCGAGCACCGACTATCCGACCAACCATGAAATCGCGTTCTGTCGGTCCAATAAATCCTTTCTGTTTCTAGGATCTGGGCTTTTCTCTACCATTGTCTCCGCTACACGAGCCGCTGACTCGTGACAACAATGGTTCTCGCGCTCATTTCAATCTGACACTAACTTAACGCCAAGTAAATGAAAATTAAAAGTGCCCATTAGCCTGGCTCAGTTTTATGAAACTTTTCTCGTATCACTTTCCACCCTGTCCTCTTTCCTCATTTACATTCCGCTAATCACTCTTCAACTTTAGCCAAACAACTTTTTACAATAGTCAGTTGTCTCAGGCAAAACCTTCCCTCTTAACTACTTCCAGGGTGTTGGAGCTTCAAGTGAAGCTGGCTATCAAAAATGCTAAATGGACTTTCTAAATCTGAATGAGTGAAATCTACTTATTTTTAAGTCACAAGTCACTCATTTCAATAAGTGAAATTTTCACTTATTTTTGTGTGAAATTTCACTTATTTCCATGTGAAATTTCAATTATTTTTGTGTGAATTTTCACTTATTTTCGTGTGAAATTACACACATTTTCATGTGAAATTTCACTTATTTGTAAGTGGTGAAAGAATTTTGAATTAAAAATTAGTAGATTTCTTTTATTCAGATTTGGAAAGAACGGTATTTTGATCTTATAGTTATTTGAAACTTGACGTACAATATTAATATAAAAATAGATATAAAATAAATAAATTTTTCATTTACAAAATTAAGGTAGTCTTTTAAATCAAAACTGGAAATTCGAAAATTTTAAAAATTGTAGTAAAAGAACTCCCTTTCTTACAAATGTTTGCAATTATCTTTACTGGTTTTGACATAAAGATAATATTTAATTAGAATAGTGTTTTTGTTAAAAGTTATTTACAAAATATCATGGAAACGTATAAGAAACTTCCTCTATATGAAAAAAAATATAAAGTAAGTTTGAAACAGGTGGAACACAAATATTTCATTATTGTTTCTTTTACTAATAAAGTCATCTATCGATTGTTAAAAATGCAAAAGAATGCGATTTCATAAATGAAAGGAATCTCTCTATAGCGAAATTGTTCTCTTTTGGTTAGTATTTAAAGCTGATTGCAAACATAAATGAATAATAGAGATATTTATACAAAAGTCAATTCACAATAATATATAGTTCCAAAAAGTATTAACTTCCAGCATGAAGTTCTGAAATTCTTTTCAATCGCAATTCACTTTTGAATAAAATACATAATTTATTTTCCATTGAAAACAAATCTCTCAATCGAACGCAAATAAAGTCGCAAAGTTTCATATATGTATATATTTGATTCATATATATTATACTTTACAAACTTAAATAACCTTCGATAATTATTTTTATAATAAAAAGTATCAAATATGCAACAGATGCAATTAAATAACTTTTACATAATACACAACTGAATTTGAATACGAAATTGGCATTTTTTGTTAATATGGATTTATGGAAATTAGTTGGCTTCAAAAAGAGTATTGTACCGTGTAATTTCCAATCGAATGGCGCAAACAGATTAGATTTACAGAGAATTGAGGGGTCTTTCACTAAACACAAATTTTGGGTTTAACGCTCTGATATTCAAATATCGATGATCTCATTACTAATATTGAACGTGTATTACACATATGTGCCCTTAAACTGGGTATAGAATATGAGATGTCTGATGGACCACCCATGACTCGGTTAGCCGACTATCGCTACAAGAAAATCGGTACATGTTAACAAAACCAAAACGAAAGGAAGATACAGAGGACCTGTGGGGCATCTCAGTTCATTCCAGCTCTTCGAGGTGCTCATCACCCCATCATTCGTCTCACGAAGCCACTTCCCGAGAGTAGAGTTTCACCAACATATAACTAATGATTCCGTTCTAATGACAGTTTTTATGCACAGTCCCCTCTAATAAGAAAAACAAACAACTTTTTCCATTACCTTCACCGACTTCACGTTTACTGATTTCTAAACTTCTTGGAAATTAAAACAAAAAGTTCAAACAACAAATTCAAACGGGGAATTTACAAAATTAATTCAGTCGGGGAATTAAAAATGTAATTTAATAAGGTAAATTAAAAATAAATTTATAAAGTAAATTAAACAAATTTATAAAGTGTGAATTAAACAAATTTATAAAGTGAATGAAAGAAATTTATAAAGTGAATTAAATAAATTTATAAAATGAACTAAGGGGTCATTCACATATCACGTGATACAAATTTCGGGTAATTTGGACCCCCTCCCCCCCTATCGTGATACTTTTTCTATTGTTTTAATATTAATTTATAATGGAGCGTGCGTGATACTTTGTCTAACCCCCTCCCCCCTCATGGATATCACGTGATATGTGGATGACCCCTAAACAAATTTATAAAGTGAATTAAACAAATTTATAAAGTAAATTAAACAAATTTATAAAGTGAATTAAAAGAATAAATTTGCAAAGTAAAGTAAAACATAAATTTATAAAGTAAATTGTATTTTACAAAGAAAAAAATATAATTGAATCCAATTAAGCAAACGAGGTACAATTGAACCGATTTGGAATAAAAATTGTACACTGGATTGAACGGCTTTCAGAGTAGAACATTGAGTTTCTGAATGCCTCGAATTGAAAGTGTCCAAGTTCGAATTCGTGTAACTGTCACAACTTTAGAAGTTTGTTAACTTTCAAGTTATAAACATAGAAGTTTGATTGCTTTCAAATTGAAAGGGCTTGAATATCTTTTCATTTTGCGAACCCCATAAAAAGAGAACAATTTAAAAAATACGTGAAAGTTCACTTCAGATATTAAACAAACTTTCAAGTTGAAAAAATCCAATTTTAGTGTTTTAACGAATTTGGTGTTTTAACGAATAAAATATACTTAATGTGCAAGTACTTATTAAATATTTATTCGTTTAAAAACAAACAGCTGATAATAAATATGCAAGCACGTATAAAATTCCTTACTGATCAATAAAAACGTTACTAATTAATAAATTCGTTACTGATCAATAAATCCGTTACTGACTAATAAATTCGTTACTGATCAATAAATCCGTTACTGATTAATATAAATTCGTTACTGATCAATAAATCCGTTACTGACTAATAAATTCGTTTCTGATCAATAAATTCGTTACTGATTAATAAATTCGTTACTGATCAATAAATTCGTTACTGATTAATAAATTCGTTACTGATCAATTCGTTACTACAACAAAATCGATACGGAATATGCCATAAACAGAAATATTCACTTATTGCGTGGAGAAAATCAAAGACGGTTGTACTTGAGCGAGTCAATTTAAGGCAAAAATGTCTGAAGCGAACGGCGCCACGTTCTATGTAATTTCCCATTGTTCAGAATGAACTATTATAGAAATGAAATCGTGTTTTTTTGCGTGGTACAATAAAAGAGGAAATTCTGCCGATGGAGTGAAGCGAGGACGATTCGTGCTTGCTTGATTTCTCGGTGCTCTTTTTATATAATTTGTTTTTGTACCTCTTTCACCTTTTTAACCATTCCTTGAATCCTTGAACCTTTGTGAGCACCATACTCGGTGACCGTGGAAGAAATAAAGCGATTTATATGGTGAAAGGGCCCGGAGCGCATTTTCGAGTGTCACGGGTGGCTTGCTCCGTATTTCTCTGAGTCACGTGCACCAAGCAAAAAAACTTGCAAGCAGGTTGCCAGAAATCAGCACGTATAGATATACCCTCAGTTCTCCAATAAAGTATCATGTTATTGAAACATCTGATTTCCAGAGATTTTTCCTTCACCGACAATTCAGGCGTTTTAAATACGAATTTGAACATTTTGGATAGAAGTTTGGTTTTGTCGTGAAAATGAGCTTAAATATTGTAATTATAAGTATACAAACATTATAAGTACAAGTTCAAACATATCATAGAAATAAATTTAAATATGATGATTATTAATGATTTTAATGATGCTAAAGTTTGCAACTTTCTTTTCGTTTACAAAAAGTGAAGAAACAAGTTTTCGCTTGTTCGAACTTGAGTTTAAAAACCTTTTTCTGAGATACAAAAAACTGTAAAATAAGTCCAATCATCATAAAGTAAGATTTGATAATTTTGGCTTATTGATGATTTTCGGCGAAAATAGAAATAGAATGATGAATAGAAAGATATCAATCTTTGACCAAAGGATGAAGAAAATGAGAAAAACCAATATAGTTTTCACTGACGAAATTCATCGGATTCTACGAATCAGAAATTCTGCATGATGTGAAAGAAGACACCCAGTAGATTGAAGGCAATTTGAAGTTAAGAAATACCGAAAGTTATTGTCGATTTGGAGCAGAGAAAGATGAAAACTAAAGAAAAGGAATTGACACGTGTTGAGTTCGGCGAAATTGTGCGGTCAACGGAATCTGCACCGAGGTTTGTGTATTTGTACCACGCCTTTGGGTCAAGCGATTACTTTTTTGTGACATCCTGTGGAGAATTATATACACGTAATAATGGCAGGACAAACCCACGAGTGCCGAAGCCAGGTGAAACCCAAGTCGTCAAGTCGCAGTTCTCCGAGAGCCTCCAACACAAGAACTCGGGAATCTCTCTTTCCTTCATTCGTCTCTCTTTTTCCTACACACCACCCTTTCGCCACAACCACCATGCTCCATCATTACTCTAATGATACCTTTGCCCACTCCCCTGCCCCCGCGGGGCTTTTATCTCCAACCACCTTCCACAACTTCACGTCCCCGGTCGCCTCACTCCCTTTTATTATGTGTTTTTTCTTTTACTTATACTTATTCTCCATCTCCTTTCTTTCTTGGCCAATTGATTATTCACTGCGAAATTTAACGAAAAAGTTCGACAAACCCGACGGAATGTAATTTTACATTATTTTTCAATTCAACTGGAACTATCTTATTTTATAGGCCTTTCGAGAATCAATTTTCTGCACGTCTACTCCCTCTTGTGTAATTTCAATTTTCTTTCAAACTTCTGCTAAAGTCTTATACAAAATTTAACACATGTATCTATTATAGTGTTATGAATTTATACTATTGTTATGTATTTATGTTATATATATCTACTAAGAATGTGATTCTTAGTAACTTTTGTAATGATAGTAGCTTTTGTAATGATAGTAGCTTTTGTAATGATAGTAGCCTCTGTAATGATAGTAGCTTTTGTAATGATAGTAGCTTTTGTAATATAGCTTTTCGTAATTAGTCACATTGTTCGACACTTGTTTTAAAATTGTTATGGAAATGTGTAGCGAATTTTTTAAAAAGTTTCAACTTGGAATTCTTCAACCGTAAAGTCAGGTCTTGCTTTTCCTTATTCTTTATTTATTGCAGCATTTTCGTTGACATATTTCAAACAAAGGAAAATTGCTTAGAGTTTTGTAGAAGAACATTGTCGTAAACAAGATATTTACTTAATACTGTTTTTAGTGCCTTCATTTTCACAAAACAGACCGCCATTATTTTCCTTTGTATTTTTGCTCGGAAAACGACAAACAATTACTTTGCATATTTCCGCTTATAATTTCGCAAGCCTCATGATAATCGGAACAATTAAAGTACCGAAATCGTATGAGAGTTGAAAATCCAAAAAAGGGACAATTAAAAAGCAAAAATTGTAATAGTCGAAGAACTAAAGTTGCATCAATTAAAAAGCCGAAATCGTGACGGAGCTAAAATTGGAATGAATGGACAGCTAAAATCGAAGCAAGTAGAAGCTAAAAATGAAGTAAACAAAAAGCTGAAAGTGGAATAAATAAAAAGCTGAAAATAATACAATTACAAAATTGAACCAAATAAAAAGAGAAATGAACTAAATAAAAGTCAAAAAAGCAAATAAAACGCTAAAAAGAAGCAAATAGAAAGCTAAAAGTGGAATAAACAAAAAGCTAAAAGTGGAATAAATGAAAAACTAAAAATGATACAAATAAAAGGCTAAAATTGAATCAAATAAAAAGCTAGAAGAGAACCAAATTAAAGGCCTCAACGAACCAAATAAAAGATTCCGAAAGTACCAAACAAAAAAGTAGAAAAGAACCAAATAAAAGGCTATGAAAGAACCAAATAAAAAACTGAAAGTGAAACAAATAAAAAAAGCTATAAAAGTGGAATAAATGAAGAGCTAAAAATGATGCAAATAAAAGGCTAAAATTGAACCAAACAAAAAGCTGGAAAAAACCAAAAAGAGGCTAGAAAAGAACGAAATAAAAGGCTGAAAAAGAACGAAATAAAAGGCTAGAAAAGAACCAAATAAAAGGCTAAAAACGAACCAAATAAAAGGCAAAAAAAGAATTAAATAAAAGGCTAGAAAAGAACCAAATAAAAAGCTAAAAAAGAACCAAAAAGAGGCTAAAATTGAACCAAATAAAAAGCTAGAAAAGAACCAGAAAGAGGTTAGAAAAGAACCAAAAAAAGGGCTAAAAAAGAACCAAATAAAAGACTAAAAGGGAACCAAATAAAAGGCTAGAAAAGAACCAAATAAAATGCTAAAAAAAGAGTCTAATAAAAGACTAAAAGTGATCGAAATAAAAGGCAAAAAAGAATTAAATAAACGGCTAAAGTAGAACCGAATAAAAGGATAGAAAAATACAAAATAAAAGGCTATTAAAGTACCAAATAAAAAGTTAGAAAAGAACCATATAAAAAACTAAAAGCGAAACAAATTAATAGCTAAAAATATGAAACAAAAATCTAAAAGTGAAACAAACAAGAAGCTAAAATTGCCACAATTAAAAGTTAAAATTGCAACAATTTACAAGCATTTAAGACAATTATAGAACATCAGGAGCCGTTTACTGCAAAATAATATTTTGTCATGAAAGAGTGAGTTTCGTAATATACACATTTCAGCACTTTCTTAAATGAGAATTTATTCAAATGTAGTTAGAGGAGGCGTCTGTTTTTGCCTATAAATTATGTAAACCATTTCCCGTAATTTAATAAAACTTTTCAACGAGCGCAAACTATCTTTTATAAACTTTGACCATCAATGAAGCGACTCTGCTTTATAATAGCGAGATCTAACATTAAGCCTTCGAAAATTATAGGTTGTTTTCAGGCTCCTTGTCATTGTTTCTAACACTAACACCCTTAGTCCTTACTCAAAGTAAAATCAATATTCCTGCTATACAGTCAGATACAACCGTTCTATACCACTTTACAACATCAAAATTGCATACGTTCTGAACTCTCCCAATTGATAATCTAGTTAACCACCATCAGCCATAAGAAACTGATTTTTACTTTCAAACTCTATAATCAATACGTTTAATATGGAAATTTAAATTAAAAGATAATTTAAACAAAAATTGCCACACATCGTTGATATGCAATAATGCAATTTAACCTAATCTTGTAAAATATGTACGTCAATGTAACATTTTAATGCATTATTTTCATATTTTGATGCATCATTGCCATATTTTTATGCATCATTGCACTGTAAAAACAAGTGTCTCAATTTAAGATGTTTTGTCCCCACTTTTGAAACGTTTAACGTCAAAAAACACGTCAAATGTTTCAAAAGTGAGGACCACAAATCTTAAATTGCGATACTTGTTTTTACAGTGTGTATAATATTTTGATGCAATAACATTATAATATTTTGATGCATCATTGTCATAGTTTGATGCATCATGTTGTAATATTTTGATTCATCATCGCAATATTTTGCTGCATCAATATAATCTTTTAACACGTCAACCTAATCTTTTAATACGTAAACCAAATCTTTTAATTCATCAACCCAATCTTTTATTACATTAACCCAATCTTTTATTAAATTAACCTAGTCTTTTATTACATTAGCCCAATTTTTTATTACATTAACCTAGTCTTTTATTACATTAGCCCAATCTTTTATTACATTAACCTATTCTTTTATTATATTAGCCCAATTTTTTATTACATTAATTCAATCTTTAATTACATCAATCCAATCTTTTAATCCATCATCCAAATCTTTTAACAATGTACCCAAAATCTCTTAATACATCAATACAACCCCTTAAAGCACAAACCTAATCTCTTGAAACATCAACGCAATTTTTCAAGGCATCAACGTAATCTTTTAATTCCAGAATGCCCTTTCTTTTCATTTCTACGTTTATTGCGAGAGGAAGAAATATTTTCGCGGTATTTGAGTTGTAAGAAGTGTGGTCTTTACAGACAAAATGGAAGTTAAGATGAATGAGAAAAAAAAGATGACAGTCGTGGTTTCGCGGTATACCTGATCGCCTCGGCCGCATTTCCAGGCGGTGTGGTTAATAGGTTACGTTGAAAATCAACGGCACAAGATCTTCAGTCACGGGAGGTAAAGAAGAAAAAAATCTGCCCAGTCTCCTTCGGGGGCTCGAGCACGTTCTCATCGGGCGCAACATCGACGATTCCTTTTTTTCTTTATTTTCAATTCGTAAGATTTCCAAAGGGTGGAAAATTGTTAGAAAATCAAATATCATTTTCCCCACGAATCTAATATCATTTCATATAAGTACATAAAAGAAGAAAAATACAAGGACTGTAAAAATAAGAGAAAGCTTAACTTTTTTCCATGCTCGGAGCTGTCTTTCTTATAAAGGGAACAAAAGTGCAAAGTGGATAAAAGTCAAACAGAATGATTGCCGTATAAAAGTAAAAAAGAAGTAAGAAAGGAAAAATTGCCGAAAAGAAAAATTTGTGAGAAAAGAAACATTGTTAGAAAAAAACGAAGAGTTGTTAAAAATAAAAAAGTAGAAACGTTAAAAACAAAAAAGAAGAATCTTTAAAAATAAAAAAGAAGAATCTTTAAAAATAAAAAAGAAGAATCTTTCAAAATAAAAAAGAAGAATCTTTCAAAATAAAAAAAAAGAATCGTTAAAAATAAAAAGGAAGAATCTTTCGAAATAAAAAAGAAGAGTTAAAAACAAAAAAGAACTGTTAAAAGAAAGAAGAGTTGTTAAACACAAAAAAGAAAGTTGCTATAAAAAAAGAGAAGAGTTGTTAAAAACAGAAAAAAAGAGTTGTTAAAAACAAAAAAGAAGAGTTATTAAAATAAAAAAAAAAGTTGTTAAAAAGAAAAGAAAAGAATTATTAAAAACAAAAAAAAGTTGTTAAAAACAAAAGAGAAGAGTTATGAAAAACAAAAAAGAAGAGTTATTAAAAACAAAAAAGAAGAGTTATTAAAACCAAAAAAAAGTTGTTAAAAACAAAAGAAAAGAATTATTAAAAACAAAAAAAAAGTTGTTAAAAACAAAAGAGAAGAGTCGTTAAAATCAGAAAGGAAAGAGTTATTAAAAACCCAAAAAAAGTTGTTAAAAACAAAAAAGAGTTGTTAAAAAAAAGAACAAAAAGTTCAAAAACAAATAATTTCGAGAAAGAAGTTTCGCTGATTCAAACATGAAAAGAAGTTTCTAAATATTTACTATGCAATATTGTATTACAAACTGACTAACAAGAAACAAGATGCATTAAATTAATATAAACAACTTAATTAATTAAAACACTCAAACCAGTTTCCTACTAATTTTTAAACCATTTCCCCATTCAAAATATACGAATTCACATATTGATCAATTTATATTTACATATATACATTTATATTCTGCACGGAAAAAAGGAAATGTCTGAGACATCCTTACATATTGATAAATACGTCTCACGTCCCAGCCATGTATAAATCTTTACATGTATTCGTTGTCATCTATTTGTACAAACTGACACGCAATAAAACGCTTTTCAAGATTCAAGATTTTAGAAACAGCTTTTCAAAATTGTAATTATTCTATACATGTAAACAGTAAAAGTTACATTTACAATTTACAACCGACCCGAAGTTAAATAAGATTTTCTTCAGAATGCAACTGACAGAAAGTAATTAAAGTGGAAAAGGGTTTTAAGAAGTATAATTTACGGTTGATTACGAAAGATACAGTAGGTGTAGTGGTTTTACAATTTCCTTCCTAGAACAACTTGTGTATTTTTCTATCTTTCTGTGTAAAGTGAAGTGTTGATACAATAATAATCGAGCCTTTCTCCATCTGAGACACAATTCTCCACTTTTGTACATAGCTGCTGATATCTTTTATTTCTGCAGTCGACTGATCTCGGTCAACTGCATTGAGGATCCAAAAAGTACTTTAAGCCAGTCTCGATCACGTTCTGATTTCTGCAAAAGTCTTGAGAAATATCTCAGATGCCCTCCAGGCAAGGGCTTACAATGCACGTTGTTTTAACTTTTCAAACAATATATTTTCAGAAAACGCTCTCTGTTTCATATTTCTTAGGAAATTTTTCTGTTTTTCTTTTTCAATTTTTCAAAAGGAAAGGATTAAATAAGAGAGGAATAAACAATTTTATTTTCCTCTTTTTCACTCTCGCTTTTTATATTCCTTGCTTTTTATTCTCCTTTTTTATTTTTCACGTTTTTATTTTTATTCCGTGCTTGTTTTATTCTTCCCTTTTTTTATTCTTCCTTTTTTATTCTTCCCTTTTTTATTCTTCCTTTTTTATTCTTCCCTTTTTTATTCTTCCCTTTTTTATTCTTCCCTTTTTTATTCTTCCCTTTCTTATTCTCCCCTTTTTTTATACTTCCCTTTTTTTATCCTTCGCCTGTTTTATTATTCGCTCTTTTTTCATTCACGGTTCATTATTCTTCTTTTCTTCGCTATTGATCCCCGTTTTTCTATAATCCCGAAATTCTAATTTTCTCGACAATTTTCTACTTCTTTTTAAAATTATGATCCATATTTATTGGTTTCTATCAGGGATGGGAACGGAAACGGAACAAAATTAAAATTTAATTTTGTTCCGTTCCGTGCCAAAGGCTCGGAACGAAAATTCATTGGAATTTTGTTTCG
>WNHD01007720.1:0-11012 GCA_011057455.1 Ganaspis sp. Gsp50
AGTAGAAAAAGCAACCATAGTCAGACCACCTCAGTAAAAGAGAGATTTATAACCAGACAGTAGAAAAAATAAGTACACTGACAAAATCTTGGGCGACTGGCGCTCCCAAATGTTGGGAGGTAGGATCAGACGAAAGCATTAGGTGTCTGACTATTACATGGTTTCTCTACTGTCTTGTTTTAAATCTCTCTCTTGTTGCATTGGCCTGACTATGGTTACTTTTTCCACTGTCTGATTGTAAATCTCCCTTACTACCTTGGTCTGACTATATACTCGCCTTTTCTACTGTTCGATTTGGCATCTCCCTTATTACATTCTCATCAAAAATGAGAGTGTATTCAAAATGTGCGATTTTGTTTATATTATGCAGTAAACATTCACCACAATCGTTACTTATGATTCACAGAAATTTTAATAACTTTGTCCTTAACTTTAACATTTTTATATTTAGCGTATTTCTATGTTGCAGTGTTTTCTAAAATGCATACTCTACTCCTTAAAACTTATTATAAATTTTCTTTTATTGTGTCGATAGTGTGAACTACTTTCAAGATATTCCTTTTTATAGTGTACGTCTTTTGCAGTAAATGTTCTACTGTATTTCCGAAAATATATTTACATTGCGATAAATTTTTCCGGAACACGGTTTCTTTCTTCAAGCGATATCAGAGATTTGGAAGCAGGGCAAGATTCCACCTGAGTATGTTACTTTATCGTAACGATAATCAGAAAAGCTCGACATGTAAATCCGGGGAAACGAGCTTTTACCTAGAAAAAGGTCGGTTGCGATCGCTCTAAAATTGAATGTAGTTTGTATATATCTGCTGGTTGGGTGAGCTCCGAGCTAATATGTAGGTACGTATATGTAGCTGTAACATGGGACAATCGATAGGGACGCATGTAATCGAGAACAATGAGAAGCTCCGGCGGATCGTCCGAGCATCACCTTTTATTCCATGTGGATCAATATCGTTATTATCAATTTATGGTTTAGTAATTTTTTTTAAAACTGAACAAAATGGAAAGGAAAGATAATTGGCAAAGGTGCCAGTCAATAGAGACACTGTTTACAAGTGATAAAGAAAGATGGCAAAAAATAGGGTTAAAGGTAAAGCGTTCATGCAATAATTACATTACCTAAAGTGAGTTTTTCTCCTGAATCAGGTGGCAGGGTGAAGCCAAGCAGCGCCATACTCGAAATAAGGACGCAGGGGACGATGAGGTTGAAGAAATAGTAGAGGGTGCGTCTCCGAATTTTGATGGTGAATGTGATGTCGACGTAGGGTTCTGGACAACACTGATAGGTGATGGTGTTCTTCTTTCCAGGCATTCCTGCAAGGCAAAATCAATTATGTTAAAAATTGCATAAGGAAGAACTTTGTCGGCAAACCTCGCTCATCGATTTTCTATTTGACAATATATTTGCAGGATATTTGATCGTTCGATGAACGTGGCTCTGATGCACAACTCGCAGAAACATTTGTGAAACGACAATTCTCGTCGAGATACTCAATAGATTTACTCTTCATTGCATCAGTGACCGATGGTTCATTCAATGCTTTTACGTCTCAAGCTTCGGAAAACACCATTTCGATCGTTTCTTTCAATCAAGCAACTATCCTTCCCTTTTTAGATGTTATTTATTTTAGGAGTTGATTGCTTTTTTTCCCTCCCAGATTTTCAACTGTTTTCAAATTTTTAATCATTCAATACAGGCTTTGAAATATTTCAAATTTATTGCATATTTTGAATTTTGTCAACTTTTTTTTTCCTTTTTCTATTTTTGGATTATTTCACTGTGAACTTAATCGGCATTTTAGTTTGGCTCGATAACATTCAGTATTTTATGAGCCACTGTTTCAAAACAGTGATAAGAGGTTTTCAGTTTTACAAAACTCTTGTTTAAGATTGTTTACAATTATTGTTTACTCTTGTTTACAATTGTTTCTTTTGTTCAAAAATTTTTTTGTTTTGCACTACTTGTAGAAGATTGAGTTGTTTCGATCAAAACGTACTGCGCATCTGTTGTTATAGAGTAGGAGAGAAACATTTTCCTTTTTAAATTTAATTCAACAAACTTTTCAAATAATACTCAGATATTTTTTAAAAATAAAATTCAATTATTATAAATTGCAAGCTTCAGAAATATAAATGAATCCAAATTTTAGCGCAGTTTTTTTTACTTTAAATCCCTACAAATATGAATGCATAAAAATTAAGGGCAATTGAATACGAGAGTTTTGAAATTGTATTCCAGTTCGTAAGCTTTGAAACTTGAAAGCGTAAAAAAATTATACTAAATGAGAATGGGAGGAAATTGTTGCTAATGTACTTAATTACAATTCTTTTTGAGAGAATGTAAGAAAATAAAGTTGAATAAACGTCATTAACGTTGATCAACATCGGAGAGTTTTGAAACTAAATGTAATTCTCAACATTGCACAACTTTTCTTTTCCAAAATTGATAAAAATCTGAAAAGCTCTGAGAAACAGTGACTCAAGTCACGTTCGTTTTACAAAAGTCTATCAGTTTTATTTTGTGGAAATTTCTTAGAATAGATAATTGTAACAGAATTTTGCAAGATGAACGTGATCAAAATTTTTCATTTTCCTCTTTCCAGAATTTTATACATTCATTCTATCCATTATTTTAAATATTTTTTCATATTATTTCTTTTAATAATTTCAGAATTCTTTTATGAAAAATACTTTTCGACTTTTTGAAATTCTTTCCACAGAGTTTATTTATTTTCAAAAAATATTTTCAACACTTTCAGTTCATTTTTGGCAGAAAAATATCGAAATACAAAACAATGCTTTCCAGATTAAAAATTTTAGTTTTTAGTACATTTAGAACTTCAGTACATTGATGAAAAAACTAAAAAGCCGATATGTTTTCAAAGTGAAGAGAAAAAAATGCTTTTTACTTGGGCAAATGTTTAAAACGCCAATTTATTCTATTAAAAGTGATTTTTTCGTTTGAATCGATTATTATATATATATTTGTGTGCATCCATAGAGAGCATAAGTGAGCAACTAAAACGTAACTGATGTGATCATCAGTTCACTTCACTCATCAACTTCATATATTGATATATGTGAGTTCACCTGAGACATTTTTTTAAAAAATATGTTCTCTGAAACGAGAATTTTACAGGTTGTAAAATTCTATCATTTGAGAAACTACGTTGAAAAATTTTATTTCCATCAGTTAAGATTGTGTTACTGCAGTGTCGTCATTTTATTAACGTTTCCAATTTAATTTCTGTAAAAGCATTTCATAAAAACATGAAAAAAATCTCTTTTAATCTTTTTTAACAAGCTACGTATAAATGCTTTGATTTTAATATAAATTTATTATTCAATTAATAAATGTGTTTAATTAGAAATAAATATATCCTTTATGTCATACCTAGTACTTAGTTTATGTACACATTTATGGTATGTAGCATATATTCATATACTTATTAACATATACTTATTAACATAGGTTTATATAGTATCGTAGTATATAATATATAGTATCATAGTAAAAAGTCTCACTATAATTATTGTAATAAAGATGTGTTTTATTAACCGCACACTGTCACATTTCTTGTTCGTACAAATAAGGAAAGGCTAATAAAGTTCCTACAATTTTGAGAAGCAGAACATTTAGTTTTGATTACAAACTTCATTCCGCATACGCTTCCATCTTTGAGTTTCTTCCTCAGAGAAAATTTATTATAATCTCTGAGGGTAAAGGTTTTATTAAACATTTCTGTTTAATTCTTGTTCCTTCTTTGTCTGTTTGGTTTTCCTCTTCATATTTATCTAATTCACCTTTATTCAAGAGCCAAATGCCGTAACTCAGTTTCTTGTTTTTGTAATTTAGAACTAATTATGTCGAAGCTCTAGCGCAATTGAAACTTTATAAAGAACTTTAGTTCTGCTTTTCTTCATCTACACAAATTTCACAAATTTTCACAGTATAATTTTAGAATTGAATTCCGTTCAATTTAAAAAAGTTTTATTAAAACGATGTAAAGATAATTAAATCAAAAGAAAATAATAAAACTTTATGAAAAGCATTAAAACTTGAAGGAATATTGAAGTTAAAAAGAAGATTATAAAAAAGTTAAAAAGGAGAGAATAAACAAATTATAATTATTTCTTGAATCTAGAAGTAGCTTGTTTATTGACACAGTGAATGGATAATAAATTATTGTGTGCATTGGATTTATTTTTAAATTTAAGAAGTAAAGTTCTTTACTAAAAGTTTCTTTAATAATTTTTTTCCCATAAAAACTGCTTTTGCTTGATGATACAAAAGTTCCAAGATTATAAATCAGTTTTATTAAAAATACACGAATTTTAGATAAAAAGAAATGTGAAAAAACTTTAAGCAACGTAACTTCTAATTGAATAAGTTGCTTGTTATGCATCGTCTGACTGAATACAGGTCTTTCTACTGAGGTTTTAATGTTTCAAGTATAGTAAGAGACAGAATGCAGTCCGGTAGTAGAATATCACTGACCTCAAGTATTTTATTTTCTCAACTCTAAAAATACTAAAAATAAAACACTCAAGTGCGTTCAATTTTTGAAATTCATCGATAATTCAAAGGTGTGAGAAATAAAAATCCTAATTTAAATCGTCAAGCTTTACCTAAAATTGGCAAATTTTTCTCACTGTGCTGTTTAAATCGATTTCGGTAACTCAATATTTCCTTTGAAATTTATTTTCACCTTTTTTAATTGTCTATCGAATTTTCATCGCTTTCTGTAAAAAATATTGCTCTTAATTAAAGTTAGTACCACATGCTCGACTTCTCTTTTATTTTTCCAATAAGAGTAACGATTTTTCAATCAAATTTGTTTCCATATAATTCAGTATTTCACTTTGATAGTTTCTTTTTTTCATTTAGTCTCTTGTATTTATTTAAATTAACATTTCTATTTAATCATCAAAATCAAATGTTTTCATAAAAAAAAGTAATCCAAAAAGACAAAAAATATAAAAGGATAAGTGAATTTCTGAAAATCTTGGAACTTTGGTCTGACATAAAAGCATCTCTTTTTTTTCGATCGAAGGATTGTTTTCAGTTCCGAAGTCACGTGCGGGTCCCAATTCAATATTGGTGACACTTATCGTTTCGGACCTTCAATTTATTTGACACTCAACGTTGTCACGTGAGTTTTGCCAATGAAAGAGAGGTTTGGATCGAAGGAAATTATGGAGTTGTTGCGGGCTATTTGGATGGAAATAGATTGAGGACCAGTTTAGTCCTTATGACCTGGAGTTGAGTCAAAAACTCACCGATGAGATACCATTCCCCGTTCGTGATGAAATCGGACAAGTCACCTCCTTCCTCCGAGTTGAGAACCAGATCGAGCTACCAAGGTCAAAGTTTGATTAAGACAAGCGTATCCTACGCATTCCAAGATTCATAAATGCGTGCGCATGCATTACTTTATAAGGCTTCTATTTGGCACTTACGTTATATAGCAGACTAACAGAAAAAGCTTCAACATGCCAGGCAAATAGATTTCAATAATCGAGATCTAATAAACGAGAGAGTCATTACTAATGTCTCCGAATCTGTTGAGGGAAGTCGGCCATTAAATTGGGTCGTAAATTACGCGACTTTATTGGTCCGCTCTGTACGTATATTATATTACCATCACATGCAAGTTATTACTTTTGTACGACAGAAGTTATTGCTTTTACAGCACCCTTATTGCTGTCAAAAACATTTTTCTCAATACATAAATGTAAATACATTTTTCATTAACAATTAACAAAGTTCTGTAATTCTCATTTTTAACCTTTTCATTACGTTTTTCATCCCTCAATTCGCATTTCTTAAAAGTACACTAATTTCAAAATTGGAAAACGTTTCTGACCATAGAAATTAGTTAACATTTCTACTATTTTTTAACCCCTTTCTTAGAATTTTAGCAACAAAGAAACGAAAAATTTTAAATTGTAAATTATAAAATTTTAAATTATAAATTATAAAATTTTATTTAATTCAATTATATCTTTTTCTGTAAATACGATATTTAAATCTTTAAATAACGTTTTTATGTTATTTTTATATTTGAATCTTTTAATGGAGTGGAATAAGCAAAACTATATTTTTTCAAATTTTTACACATTGGAAATTGTTTTTAATATTTGTCCGCTGAAAATAAAATTTCGTAGTTTGAAGTATTAAACATTGTAAAACATTTGGAAGATTAATTCTTTATGTTTCTATATCTCATTCAATTTCCATCGCGTTAAATTGAACAAAAAATATTAAAAACAAAAAACTCTCGTTCAGATTCTTTTACGAATAAAAAATGTTGCAGCTTTTAAATTTATTGCGCTAAAATTTTAACGTTCAGTAATTTAAGTGCATTAAATTTTTAAGGTTTCAAATTTTGTTCGATTTTCAAAATTTAACGCGTTTCAATTTTAAAATAAATACAGATTAAATTGCTTCTCAATTCAAATCAGTCTTAAGTATATTCAATTCATAACGTCTGAAAATATCTAAAATATACAGATTACGTTTACATTTTTTACATTAGCATATTTGAGAGCGTTCAAACATTTTAGTATTAATATTTAATATTTTTTCAATATTTAACATTTTACTATTTAAATTTTTTTAACTTTCAACACTTCTTATATAAATGCTTTGAGTTTGTAACATTCTTAAATTTCTTATCTGAAAAAATTGAATAATTCTGAACTTCCAAATGCTTTTTATTTGTTACAAAAAATTGTCAAAATATTACTACATAATTTGTTATTTTTATATTGAAAATTAGCTATTATATTAATTATTATTATTATTATTTTATTGTATTAATCGAAAATTAATTTCTTGTCATCAACTCTAGGTGTTTAACAAATTCGGTAATGTCACTTCTTTACCAATCCAACTTTTGCTTTAAAAAAAATTAAACTACTCTATGCTTCAAACTTTTATCATTAATTATTTGAAGATAATGATCATTCATATGGAAATAATTGTAAAATGAAATATAATATACTTTTGCAAGAATACTGCTAGTCCGAGAGTCTGTATAAAAATGTTGAAAAAGTATGTCGTATATGATAAGTGAAAAAGACTTAATGAAGAGATAACGGTCACGGTTGTTAGAAAAACAAAACAAAAAATTGGGAAAAAGATATGCCGGGTGGGTTAGATTACGTGTATAATGCGCCGAATAATTTTCATTTAATGCATGCAACCACGAGAGGCTGTTTGCTCAGCTCGTTATACCATCACCAACACGAAATGGGTATTATGTAATGTCTTTTTCTTTTTCACAAACTTGGCCTCTGGTACTTTTAATCTCTCTTTTCAAGCCGCAATGTCAAACTCGACGCTTCAGCTAAATAAATGAAGCGCGTGCTAAGAATTTCAAGTATACTCTTGTATCTACTCCCACACTTCTAGAAAAAGATCAATAAAAAATAACTTTACTCGACTGAGTTAACTTTCTTAAGCTCTCCAGTGAAAAAAAATCGGACTGCTAAAACTTTCATCCCGAATTGACTCAATACTAGCCTTATAATCGTGTGAACTCTTTTATTAGCTTGGACTCACTCCTTATAATTAAGAACTAAGTTCTTCAGGAACTTTACAGATTACAGTGAACGACTTATTAATTAGAATCAAAGGTTATTAATTACATCTGCGAGAAGCAATTAGTCTGATTGCTAAAATTATTTATTTGAACTGAACGTCTTGAAATTGATTTATTGGTTACAACTTTTGAAACTTGTAACCAATAAATCAATTTCGAAAGTTCATATTTTAAAAATCGAGTTCAACTTTTCTGTGGAAATAACTTTATGCCCCGTACAATATGTAAATTTAATTTAATTATACTCTCTCAAAATAAATAAGCGAAATTTCACTAATTCACAGCTAAAAGTATACAACCGATTCAAAAAGTTTATATACGCTTTTTGAATCGGTTGTATACTTATAGTTGTGAATTAGTGAAATTTCGCTTATTCATTTTTAGAGAGTATTTATCTCATTTAAATCAACAAGAGTAAAAAGCAAACAAAAAATCAGAGCTGAAAATACATTCTTTTCTGTTGTTTTCTCAAATTATTCATTATTTAAAAAAGTATTTGAATAAAAGTGAATTTCTAGTATTTATTCTAGTATTATAGTAATTTCTAATAACACAATGGTTACTTTTATAAAAGAATGGTTAATTATATAAAATATATGTTAATATGAATATATGAATAAAAATAAAGCAATCAATTAAAGGCTTTGTATTTTTCCGAGTTTGTAACTTTTAATTGCGCATCATATTGTTTGACATAAAGGTAAGCACGAAATAAAAAACAATGTCACAATCTTTCTAATTATCTGCTGAAAAATTATTTGAATAAAAATGTTATTTAAATCAAACAAAAGGCTTTCCAAAATAAGTGAATATTATAATTAGAGCGAAAAGTCTCAAAGTGAATAAAAACATTAAAAACACAAATTAAGTCTAAAAATTAAAAGCACAAATTAAGTCTAAAAATTTGTGCAAAAATTTCTATTTAAGAAATAATATAATGAAATTATAAATAATTATATTGAAAATAAGAATAACAACAATACTGTTTGACAGAAACGGTGTCGACGATTATGCTCACGTTATCGACTAGTCTCACTTATTGCGTTCTAAATATGCATTTGCTTCAATTGTTTGCAACACAAAGAAGATTAAACATATGCCAACAATTCTTGCATCGAGTTTAACGACAAAGGTGGATTGAAATGAGAACAATTCAAGACTTTGTTCAGTCCAAATAAGTTCAATAGATTGAATAACTAAATAATAACAAGTTATAGATTGGCAAGAAGTTCATTACAGATTATTGAAACTATAGTTGAAATAGTTGACGAAATTTGCTCGAAAATACTATTCTATGTTAAATATAATTATTCTGATCTCGTAACATCTCTCAAATACATTTATATTATTTTAAACTCAAGCTTAAATATTGTTATAGATGTTTATTTTCAAGTACTGCGGATAGTAGTCGATATTACTATAGATATTATAGATACTGAAGATACTTCATCAAGATACTGCATCTGCTAAAGGTATTGTAAAAGTATTCATTCTACTCAAGTTACTGATCTACTGAAGTTACTTTATCTCCTAAAGACACTGTATCTGCTAGAGGTCATCTACTAAAGATACTACATCTACTAAAGATACTACATCTACTAAAGATACTACATCTACTAAAGATACCACATCTACTAAAGATACTACATCTACTACAGATACTGTACCAGCACTAGCTTAGATACCACTACAATATATTATCCATTACTACATACATAAAGATGCAAAGCAAGAAATACGATTATTAATAGTCATGCCGAGTTACATTGTTACAAGAATGATTCTCGACATGTATACGAATTTCCTATGAGTTAAAACTCATGTGAGTGTGAGTATCTGCAGGTATGATTTGCAAGAGTTAAATTACTGGTGACGTGTGTCATCTTGTGCGCGACAAGTGAAACGGATTGTTGTGTTAGTCGTTGCATTTACGGTAATCAGACATCTGTGGTTCTGTGCAGGATGAAGCGGGGGAACAATGTGGCGTGTGTTTAATTACCTACTCTTGTTTGGGGAAGAGGACAGACAATGATAAAGGAGCGACATTGTTCACGGAGTATTTCTTTCGCACATTCGCAACACATGTGGGTAGTTCTTTGTGGTAAAAGTAACGATGGGTCGCATAATTCAACACTCTTACTTTATTGCACGCCTAGAAATAGCATCGACAGATTGAACCTATTCATTTTCAATGTATTTTCCTCTCACCACATCCTTTTCCACAAAGAACTGCTAAAAAGATCGTGAGCTGTTTTCACAGGAGAGTTTTATTCCTCTTCGTATACTTCATATCGAGTTTACCGACTTTTTTCTTTTTTCACTCTCTTTTGCAAACGGGCTCGTGAGAAAAACAAGTATCAGGATGAGCAAAGAACCAAATTTAAGGGATGTGTGCCCACGCGTCGCAAATCTGATTCGTACAGGCGTATCTTCTTTTTTTATTTTTTATTTTGGTTAAATTTTGGTTAAATAGAGGCTCAAAAAGCGTACATTTTCCGAACAGAGGGACATTCTTAAAGAAAGCAATTGTTATCAAACTTTAAACTTCCTCGAGCTGATGGCAAATTGCAAAAAAACAAAACTGAACAAACTTGGAGCCGAGTTTGTCTTTTAAAAAACTGAACGTTTGGCAGCGTGATTTCTTAAATTAAATTCTCGTACAAAATAAAGTTCTGAATTCCTGTGCAAATAAATTTCAAATTCTTGGCAGTTGTTTGTAATTTAAATTTTTGGCAGTTATTTGTAATTCTCGAGTGTCGGGAATAAAGAAGATGCGCGAAATACGATTCAGATGAGAATGATTTGTCAGTGACGCACAAAATACATTAAATCTAACTACTACACATGTAAGTTTTCTTTTCAGAGTTTAATGCTTCATCTGAAATTTTCGGAACGTGGTCTTACATGAGTGCCCAAGCTCAGACGCACTGCGCTCTCTTGCATCAGCGGTGCGTTGAGGGGCACACAAGTAAGAGCGCATCCGAATGAAGAAGCATTTGTCTTGCACACGCTCCAACTTGTGTCGATACTGACTACTGCCTTAATTTCTACCAAGACTTGTCTTTATCAAGCGAAAAATTCACTTGTCAGTTATTTCTCAATATTCGTTATTTCTCAATATTCGTTATTTCTCAATATTATTTATTTTCAAAATATTCGTTATTTTTCAATATTATTTATTTTCAAAATATTCAACTACCAGGATATATATGTCCTGGTAGATATATCTGTGTTTTGTAATGGAATGTATTCTATTACAGTTTCTTCAACTTAAATTCAACAAAATTCCACTTAAATATTATAATTATCCCGGCATTTCATCAATTGCATAGTACATTTCATTAGTCAGCTACTATATTGTGCAAATATTTTGTGTGGTCATCCGCA